>CAKNYM010028206.1:0-31648 GCA_932195095.1 Andricus curvator | reverse complement strand
ACGGCGAGTAAAGTGGATTCAGGAAAATTCCACCTTTTCTACTCATCCTTCCCGTCTGTTCAATAAAACGTCACGTGCCGTTAAACATCCGCCTAGTCGAGAAGAGATTCAAGTCTTCTGGGAACAAGTATATGGAGATACTTATCAGCTAAATGAAGACGCTTCAGATATATCACTCTTTCGTAACTTTTGCCAAAGGCAAAGGTTACAAGGTCCAGAGGAAGAGTGTCCATTAATTACTGCTGAAGAAGTAAAGAAAGTTATCGCTAGAACTAAGAACTTTTCAGCGCCAGGGCTAGATAAAATCAACAACTTTTGGTGGAAGAAGTTTACTTCTACGCACCAACATCTAGCTCGTATATACTTTTATACATTGACGACCTTAAACTCTTTGCTTCCTCGAAAGAGGACCTTAACATCCTTGTGGAGGCGGTAAATAGGTACTCTAAAGCGATTGGCATGAGCTTCGGACTGGACAAGTGTGCCTGCGTCCACCTACGCCAAGGAAGATTAGAAACTACATCATCGCGTCACGATCAGGATGTTCAACTCATAGGCGGAAATACCATTCAACATCTTGGTATTGGAGAAACATATACATGTCTTGGAATACCGCAAGCGGAAACCAATGATGTGCGTGCGTTAAAAACGGCCATTGGAAAAAGTTATCGCCAAATTCTCAGAAAAATTTGGGCTTCTGAATTATCTGGAACGAATAAGATCCAGGCGACCAATATGCTGGCCGTTCCTATACTGCTCTACACGTTTGGTGCAGTAAAATGGAACGTTGATGAGTTGAAGCAACTTGACCGAAGCACACGCAAGATGATGACAATCCATCGAAGTCATCATCCTAGATCTTCCGTACCTCGAATATATCTCCCTCGAGAGAAAGGGGGTAGAGGCTTGCTGAGCTTAGGGTGTCTTCATCGCAGAACGGTTCTCGTTACAGCCTGCTCAGTTCTAAATAGCACAGATTTTCTTATGCGACTAGTACATCAACATAAAGTCGTCAATGCTGCGGCGTTTCTATATCGTGCCGCAGATAGGGCCGCAGAGGAGCTTGGCCTCCCATTTGATTCCAGCGACACTACACATGGCCTAGCATCACTAACACCTTTGGTGCTCAAAAGTCGTGTACAGGAAGCAGAACATACGCTTCTACTAAGAGAACATGCTGACAAGCCCCTTCATGGTAAATTCTACGGCATTATACGTAGAGAAGAGCTCTCGATGGGTCTGCCCAACATGTTTCTCAAGTCTGCTGGATTAAAATCGGAGACTGAGGGATTTCTGTTTGCCTGTCAAGATGGCGTTATAGACACCTTAGTTTACCGCGATCGCATAATGAATATACCTGTAGGCGATACCAACTGCCGAGCGTGCAAGCTAGAGCCAGAAACACTTGGACATGTTCTCAGTGGATGCTCAAAATATACACGATACGGGTACATAGACAGACACAATGCGGCTCTAAAAGTGTTATATGACCATCTGAGGCACTTCTATGGTGTTGATCTATTGCCCGTCTTGCCATACGCCCAGGGAAACTCGAATCCGTTGTGGAGAATGATCAGTGTAAGATCTACTGGAATTTCTCATTCTCCACCACTCAACGTATCAGTGCTACGAAGCCTGATATTGTCCTCCAAGATCTGAAGAACAAGATCATTTACGTGATTGAATTCTCGGCACCAGCCGATGGTAATATCACGGCAAAGGAGGAAGAAAAACGGGCGAAATATCAAGCACTTCTTTTCGAGCTGAGCAGGCTCTACCAAGGCTTCAAAGTCCATCTTGTAGTTCTCATAATCGGCTGTCTTGGAGGTATGAAAGCTTCATTTATTAGCCAACTCAACAAGATTCCGGCTTGCCAGCGTCAGGCTTATTCCATCGCGAACCGGATGCAAAAGGCTGTTCTTCTGGTATCAATTCATCTGGTCCGTCAACACTGTTCCTCATAACATTCTACAAAGATGGGTAGCTCTAAAAAAGTATCCAGAGGTGAAACTTCATCTCCAACTGTCCCGTCTGCCGCGTAAGATCATCCGCGGCTAGAGACCTGACTCCAAGCAACAGTGTTGCCCGATGTTATCTCGCGTAAATTTCCCACTCTTGCTTACCTTCTAGGACAGAAGGAGCAGAAGCGGATGACGTACCTCTTTCGAATCCGCTTGTGTCAGCATAAACGACAGATTAACGTATAATTTTCGTATTAAAGTTTATGCTACAAATACACTGTTGAAAATAATATTAAATTCAATATACCCATGTGTATTAAATTAATATATCAATCATATGAAATCGCCTTAAAAAGCGTGTATATTAAATTTCATATACATTCATGTTAATCATAATAAAAATCAAATAATTCCATTTTACACAAATTCAAAATAAGTTCAACATGAATTTTCGATTCTATATAACAAAACATGATACCTCCTCCCAGTTCATCAAAAATATGACTGGATTTTAGGTCGAAAAGATCAATTAAGTAAATAAATAACATACCTAAACTACAATCAACTATACTAGCATTAAATTTCTACCATAGAGTGGATTTTGGAAAAAGTTCCACCCGTACGTCACACTTTCATCATAAATAACAATTCAGTCTACGAATTCTAGATTATTAATTTAATTGCGAATATTTGACAAGATTTAAAGGACGGTGGGAGATTTAATATCCCACCTAGATTATTATCATATTTATAATTTTTCAAATTGTTTTTTCTCGATTTTAGTGATTCTTTTTCTGAGTTTAGTATAACAATATGTTAGAGAATTGGAAATTTCACTCCGTTATCTAAAATTTCTGGTGAACGTGTTAATATCAATAAAAAAATACAAAAAAACGTCACTTTTTGCCAGAAAAATTAATTATTTCCAAAAGTTTTTGATGTATTAAATAAAACTTGGTATATTTAGGTAATGAGGGTCGCTGTTTTCAAATCTGTTATCAGATTCATGAAATTCAATATGGCGGATCCAATATGGTGGATCAAATTTGTGAAATTGAATCTAAATGTAACTGTAGAGTTAGTATTGTAATATAATTAGTATATAGAGTTTTGTGGGGTTACTGATTACAAATGTGCTATCACAATTCTGAAGTTCAAGATGGCTGATTCGATATGGGGAAAGAGTTTTCAAAAAATTAATGGATTTTCATGATACATAGTATCCATGGGTTTTTGGGATTCGTAGTCAGCGACCCCAAAAACCCCTGAGTGACAAGCTTTATGAAAATTCAACCATTTTTTCAACATTTGTCCACCATGTTGAATCTGCCATTTTGAATTTTTAAAATCCGACTTCAGATTCGTGATCAGAGACCCCAGAAACCCCCAGATGCAAAGTTTCATGAAAATCAATTATTTTTTTGAAAACTCTTTCGCCATATTGGATCCGCCATTTTGAATTTTTTAAATCCGACTTCAGATTCATGATCATAGGCCCCAAAAACACCCAGATGCAAAGTTTCATGGAAATCAATTGATTCTTTTAAAACTGGTTCGCCATTCTGGATACGCCATTTTCAATTTCCAAAATCTGATTTCAGATTCGTTATCAGAGAACTTAAAACCCACAGATGCTAAGTTGAATGAGAATCAATTATTTTTTGAAAACTTGTCCGCCAATTTGAATTTTCAATAACTGACTTCAGATTCGTGATCAGATACCCCACAAACCCCCAGATGCCAAGTTTCATGAACATCCATGAATTTTTTGAAAACTGGTCCGCTACATTGAATCCACCATTTAAAATTTTTGAAAACTGATTTCAGATTCGTTATCAGAGACCTCAAAAACTCCCAGATGCCAAGTTTAATGAAAGTCCATTAATTTTTTGAAAACTCTTTTGCCATATTCGATCCGCCATTTTCAATTTTCAAAATCTGACTTCAGATTCGTTATCAGAGACCTCAAAAACCCCCAGATGCTAAATTTAATGAAAATCAATTTTTTTTTAAACCTGTCCGCCATTTTGAATTTTCAAAAACTGACTTCGCACTCGTGATCAGATACCCCACAAACCCCCAGATGCCAAGTTTCATGAATATGCATTAATTTTAAAAAAACTCTTCTGCCATAACTGATCCGCCATTTTGAATTCATTAAATCTGACTTCAGATTCGTTATCAGAGGCCCCAAAAACCACCAGATGCAAAGCTTCATGAAAATCCATTAATTTTTTGAAAACTCGGCCGCCATATTGGATCCGCCATTCTGAATTTTTTTAAACTGACTTCATATTCGTGATCAGAGACTCCAAAAACCCCTAGATGTCAAGTTTCATGAAAATCCATTATTTTTTTGAAAACTCTTCTGCCATATCTGATCCGCCATTTTGTATTTATTAAATCTGACTTCAGATTCGTTATCAGAGGCCCTAAAAACCATCAGATGCAAAGCTTCATGAAAATCCATTAATTTTTTGAAAACTTGGCTGCCATATTGGATCCGCCATTCTGAATTTTTAAAAACTAGCTTCAGATTCGTGATCAGAGACCCCAAGAGCCCCCAGATGCCAAGTTTAATGAAAATCCCTTAATTTTCTGAAAACTCTTCCGCCATATTGGATCCGTCATTTTCAATTTTTATAATCTGACTTCAGATTCTTTATCAGAGACCTCAAAAACCCAAGATGTATGCAACAAAGGGTTAAATCTCATAAAGATTTTTCTAACAGTGTATGAATTTCATCTCTAGTATTTCTTTTATATTTTGGGTGTTAAATAATGAAAAGATATATTTTATATGGTTTTTCAAAGTTCAATAAAAATAGTCATCGTGCAAACACAACTATTTGGCAATTACCTATATACTAATTAAAATAAATATTAAACAATGAGCGATGGAGATTATTATCTTTACTTTTCAGATCTGGGAACCGTATAGGAAAGATTTAAAGAAGGAAGAACCTTGCTAATAATATTTTTCCTTATTCGAGTCAAGTGGAACTTTACAGCAATGTGGAATATGACAAGTTAGATTTTCAATAAAAGAACGCGATTGGGTAAGATTGTCATCTTTATCGAAACGGTGAGAAGGTATTATTGTGCAATTTGTACATATACCACATAAGCTCCGCCAACATGACATATTTACAAGTTATATTGCTTTAAAATGGAAAAAATAGAATTAGGGTGATCGCTACAATGGTTGCCCCCCCCCCTCATAATTGGTCACCTCCTCTGAGTATCCTTATATAAAACAATACTCAGATTTTAGACATTTGTAAAATAAGAAACGCCAACAATTTTCTTTCTACAGGTCCAGAATTATCAAAAAAATCATCAAAAACTACCCTTACTATATGAACACGCGAGATGGTGTAAATAAGAAGTTTGCTTTTCTTTATTTGAAAATTAAGAAACGTGTGCATATAGTAAGGGTGGTTTCTATGGATGAGCCTGAACGGTCTCACGTGGCATGTGATTTAGGGGATAAAAAAGTAAGATTTTTGGCGTTTTTCAATTTTCAAATATCGAAAATCAAATGGACCATTTTTATCATTTACGTGTGCATATTGTAAGGGTGGCGTGTGGGGGGTTTCCCGGAGGGTCTATCCCGGCCTATAATTCGGGACATAGAGAAGATAATTCATGCTATGTAAATGGTAATTGTCGAAAATTAAACCTTTCTTTTGCATGCCTGGATAGTAGGTGATGCGCCAGGGTAGCTAACTCCTTATCAAATTTGTATTCGCTGAAAATTATGATGGCCCCCCATTATCATGGAATTATATACATATAAGGGGCCATCATATTCTATTCACTCTTGTTAACGATAAAGTAATCCTTTGATCCTATCTAAAAAAATATGCGCAAGACAATTTTTGGAACATATGCTACACAAAATTTACTTTACATTTATTATTTTCCGTCTCCGTATCTGAAAATGTGACCTAATTCAGTATGTTTCAAAGTGCAATGGGAATTTTTGATTATAGTCGATATCTGGATGTAAGATATTTTAATGTATGATTGATTAAAATTATATTATATTCTACTTACGAACAGAATTGAAACATATTATAAACATGAAGAGCAGCAGAATAAGGGTAAAAATTTTCATCTTCACAGAAACAGGAACTAAATTGTGAAATATTCCTTGAACTTCGACTGAAAAGAACTTGAGCTGGTTTTACTTATATGTATACTAGCCTTCACGTCATATTGACAAATAGTATTACTAGATTTAGGCGATTAAATGGCGTTTTTCCTTATCGGTAGAATCTGTTTACTATCCTCGCAAATATTACACGTTCGAGAAGTAGACTCACTCCACATGTGTCAATTGGAAACAATTTTTTTTCATATTATTTTCAATAAATAAAACCAAAATGACAAGTCCTATCATAAATGGTTAAAAGAAACTTGGTAGGACTTTTTCTTATAGTTACAGAAAATATGTTGTTGATTGACTTTTTATTGTACCTTGTGTCGTTTTCCCCAAAACCTAATTTGTTTATTTTCAATGTTATTTTTTACGATTCAAACAGAAAACTAGCTGTGAATTCTATCTCAAGTTATTCCACTTTGCTTGTATTCATACACTAGAGACCCGGTTTACCGGGCGTTTTGGGGGTACCCTCAATGACCTTCATGGTGAACCGAAACTCTTCAAACCGTTTTCCCCTTCTTGCTTGCGACTTCTTATAGTACCGAACCGTAAACAGCGCAAATTCGCCCGACCTTGTAAGCGCTTCTCTATTGCCCCCTTGCACCACCTTATCCGGTATATCGGGATCCGGTAAAGCGGGACTCTAGTGTAATTGCATGGTGCTCATTTCACGAGCACTTTGCTTCCTGTTACCAAATGTATTTGCTTACTCATAGAGGAAGCATTAGTGGTTTTCTAAATAATAGACAAAGTAAAGTTTTCATTTTGATCAATTTAAAAATAGAAATTTACAAAAAATGCAAAATTACAAAATAATACAAAAATTTCTAAAATACAATGCCTAATCAGACAAATCAAATCTTGTATTTAAAATGGTAATTTTTTACAAGGCAAATCAAATTTTGTATTTGAAATGATAATTTTTCGAGCTGGAAAATGGAAGAAGAAAGTTCTGTCGCAAACTATCCCTTTCCCAGCTTTATGATTTTTTTTTCCAAAATTGTTAGAATTATTTTATTTGAAAATATATGATCAAAAATTCTTTTCTATTTATGCAATAACTTTGAATTATGTCGATAAACAAAGGTTTTCTGTTTTAAACAGATGTTTCAAATATTATAAATGAGCATAACTTCCTCACCCTTCAATAAAGTACATTGACATCATAGGTCAATCTATTTGCCTCGAATAAAGGAATCTTTCCCATTATTCAATAAAATGCATCAATATTATAGGTGAATCCATTCGTCTCGAACCAAGGAATCTTTCATGGTGTTGCATCAACTTTAAATTATGTTAATGAAAAAAGTTTTACTATATAAAAAACAAATTTTTGAAATATTAAAAAGTGCTAAAAAAAATAAATAAAGTATTTGGAGAAACCTTTGGTCAGTTTCAAGATACTAGTGGTGAAAATAAGCCCTCAAAATTTCATCAATTTATCTGCAACCGTTTTCAAGTTATCGTGTTCACAAAAAATTGTGACATCCGCACACATACACGCACACAAACACACACATATAGATACGGAAAATTGCGTCGAACATTGTATTAGACATTTTCAAATTGAGGAAAGGTTAATCAAGTAAATTTAAAAAATTTCGAAATTGTTACCATTATGAAGCTTTCTCTATGAGGAAGCTGTACGCGTCCTATAAAAAAACTGATTAATAATAAATTTGTAGTTCTTTTCTGGATAAACAGCTTTTTCTATTCATTTTTTCTCGCAGCTTGTGTCGTTTGTCCAAAAATTTGATTTATTATCATTAATGTTATTTCTTACTATTGGAAGGGAGGCGCTGCTAAGCAAGTACGGCAGTCGGTCGCGTGTTTAATCGCTCGTCAAAATTTGGGTTGTTTACGGGCTGAGTTCGTGCAGTATGACCTATAAAGCGCTTTTAAAGTAACTTATTGTCACTAATGTTCTTGTTTTTAGTGATGTGTGAGTGTGACAACCATTACCGCAATCAATTTTAAGCAAAAAGTTGTTGTTCAAACTGCCAATTTTCTCAAGGTCGATGTGTCAGGTGAACAGTGTGTTAGTGTTGCCATCTCTGTGTCACGTCAATTATACGATACAATGGCTTTCGAAATTTCTGAGGATAAATTTTAACATTTAATGCAAAAAATGGGGAACCTGGAGTCCTCAGTTTCAGCTCTCCACAACAAAATTGACCATCTTACACTGGAAAATCAAGAGCTTAAAGTCGAGCAAGAAAAACTGAGGTCGCTGATTACGGAACAAGACCGGAGAATAGAGACAATGGATAGAGCGCTAAGAAGCAACAACTTGCTTGTTTTCGTTGTTCTTGAGGAAGACGACGTGGACCTGGTGCAGTCAATATGTGGTATTTTCAAGCAGGATTATTGTGCGGCAGTATTGAAATAAGCTCAGACCTGGTCGAATCTGTTAGACGGATAGGAGGAAAAATTCGGGACGAACCCCGTCCCCACCAAACTCAGCTACGTTCCTTTAAGGATAAGAAAATGATCTTATCGCAGCTAAAAAATTACGCGGCACTGGGATCAGCATTGCGGAGACTATACTAAAAAAGTCCAAACTGAAAGGAAGACTTTGCTTCCGTACCTTAAAAAGGCTAGAAATTATGACCTGAAAGCTTCCTTAAGCTATAATATATGTGGATGGTAACAAATTCGAGTCCAAGGATCTGTCAGTGTTGGAGTCTGTAATCCAGAATGCCAAATTATCTGGGAATAGGGCTCAACCATTTGAAAAAGGGAAAATGGGGCAAGCAAGCAGTATACAAGGAAAGACGAAGCCAAAGGCCTCGGAATCCCCACCAGCCATTATCAAAGAGGAGGCGGGAAATATTACGAAAGGGGATTTTCACAATCAGCTATCATCATCCAGGGAGACAAAGAAGAAAAATATCAATGGTTAAATGAGCAAAATACATCAGGACGAGCCAACTATACTACAAACTTCTTCTGGAACTATCATGGTTATTTAAAAATTGTAAACTCCTGTATTAATTATGATAAGTTTGATATTATAGGAATCGTCCAAACCTGGCTCACTTAAATTTCCAAAAACTTGTACGAGAATAATAAATATAATCATTTCTTTTCTAACGCTTTGAAAGAAAAATCAAAAGTGTGGAATTATCGGTTTCATATTTCCCACCAATCGATTACAATCGATTATAGATGGCGTGAGGGAAGCCGCCGAGATGTCCCATTTTGTATCTCGCTGGAGAAGATCACTCTTTGGCCAGTCCTTGTACCACAATCACGAAAATAAATATTGTGAATCATTCTTAATATTAATACAGTGTTTTACTTATTCGCCTCAAAAAATATCCTACAGTTTTCAGAAGTGGGATTCGCGCTCGCGTTATTTGTCCATCACGAGACGTTCAGCTCTAAAGTAATCCGGTAAACACATTTTCATGCGAAAGTCGCGCGTGCCGAGGGACGCCATGTTGGCCCCGTAGCGTTGGTCGTGAATTTTGAAATTGAGAGTCTGTGTGGTCCGGTTGGGTGATGGTCCTGTAATTTTGGTTGTGCTGTGTGCACTAAAGATTGGAGTCGAGACACGCAACACTTTTCTGTGTAAAAGTGCTGTGGATTGTTTTTTTTGTGCTTGCAAGTGTTGCAGACTTTGCTGTGTGCAAGTCTTCTCGCTGTATGCGAATAAATAGGCATTGCTGTACGCGAACAAGTGTGCATTTTGGCACTACGCTGTGTGCGAGTGGCCCAACTTCTCTGTGTGCTAGTTTCGTCGTTTTTCTCGGTGCAAATTAACGGATCTCGTTGTGTATACGTTGCTTTGGATTTAACCTTTGTAACTTTGAAAAGTCGTTGGCAAGTTCAACTGTGGAAGAAGTACCTTGCAACGACATCTATACTGTTAAGTGGGAACTCTCAGCATTACCAATTGAGTTGTCAATTTACCCTCTGGAATGTGTTTATCCTGAGAGTGAAATAAGTATTGTGCAACGACATCTACAGTGATTAAGTGAAAACTCCCAATATTAAGAGTTGAGATAGATGTCAATTTACCCTTTGAATGTGAGTGAAATAAGTATCACATGATCCGTTTTTTAAAGGTTGTGAAACAGAACGATGAAAAATCCAAACGACTTCTCACTCGACGTACACAGAAATCAACCAGCAGCTGAAGCTGAGAATACACCCAGTAACAACAACCTACAAAGAAATATCAATGAAAACATGACAGCAGAAATGAATGCCATGAGACGTGAGCTGGATCTGGCGAAAAGGGAGAGGGACCTAATAGCTCGTGAAATGCAACTACTACGTCGTGAAGCTGAGGCAGAGGCTTCATCAAGGACAGATTCACCAAGCTTCTGTCCGAATGCTAGCATTAAAGCTATTAGCGATTTCTGAGAGAATTTGATGGAAGCAATCAAGATTTTTCTCAGTGGGAAAAACAGCTGTTACTACCCAGTGCAACCTATGAACTAGACGACAATCTGACCATTATACTACTTACCTCAAAATTGACATTGGCATGGGTATCGATGGTTTGCTGGCGGACACGAAGACAATGTTTGATCACCAACCTAAAAAGTTAGAACGTCGACGACTCTTTGAAGATGGGAAGTGGCAAAAAAATGAATCATTCAGAGACTATCATCACAATAAGCTGATATTAGCACATTAGGTTCTGGACGAGGAAGACAAGATCATCTATTACCTTATCGATGGGATCCCGTATGTGCAACTTCAGAAGACCACGGCAAAATCCAAGGAGGAGGATCAAAGGAAAAACATCAAGTGCTTCAACTGCCGAAAATCAGGACACACGGCTAACCACTGCAGAGAGCCGAAGCAGACGTGCTACGAATGCAACGAACCAGGATACATCGCGAGGAATTGTCCGAAGAAAGTAGCAGCTGTCAACTTCATCGATGAAGCTGATCCGAGAGATGTAGATTTCTTCAAGAATGTCATCATGGCAGCCACGGGTAAGCGTATGGAAACTGTTTGTACAATTGATTCCGGCAGTCCAATTAGTTTCATAAAACTGAATTGTCTTGGTAACCGCTACATGGAGAAAGTCACTGAATCGGACCCGGAATACACAGGTATAAATAATTCCAATTTGATTCTATTAGGAATATTAAAAGTAAATATTGTTCTTGATGGTGAGGTTAGGGATAACATTACTTTAAGAGTCGTACTTAATAATACAATGCGAACTCAATTAGTATTAGGTCGAGATGTTTTGAGAAGATTTGGTTTGTCAGTCACTAAATCAAAAGAAAACAAAGTAGAGGAACCTTTCGATAAAGATATTAACGATATTATGAATGTTGATATGTGTATGATTAATGAAAAACAAAATTTCAATTTAAATATAAATCCTGAAGTCCCATATGAGAGCAAGTTAAAATTGTTTGAACAATTTAAAGAAGGTTATGTAGAAGCGAAGAAGCCGACTACTCCGTAAACTAAAAGCGAGTTGAAATTAAATTTAACTGGCACGAAACCCTTCTATTTTGCTCCGAAACGACTCTCATTCGATGAAAAGCAAACACTGAGAAAAATTTTGGATGATTTGATTGAAAGTGGTTTTATTCGTCCAAGTAACTCTGAGTACGCGTCTACTATTGTACTGACCCGAGAGAAAACAGGCGATTTCCAAATTTGCGTAGATTACCGAACTTTCAATAATGTAACGTTGCGAGATAATTATCCTTTGCCGTTAATCGAAGACTTGATAGATTCATTGTCAGAAAAGTATTACTTTCGTCTTCTAGAGTTAAGGAACGGTTTCAATCATATACACGTGTCCCCAGAATCGATGAAGTTCACATATTTTCTAACGTCATTGGGACAGTTTGAGTGTCTCAAAACAACATATGCGCTCAAAAAAGCGCCAGCTTTATTTAAAAGATTTATAAATAATTTGTTTGCAGGGTTGATAAGATCAGGAGACATAATAGTGTATCTAGATCATTTCATGGTAGCAATGAAAACGCTCGATCAGCAAATCGACATTTTACGAAAAGTCTTTGACGTAATTGTAAAAAACAAAATGGAGTTAAAACTCGATAAATGTTCTTTCATGCATAGTAAAATCGAGTATTTAGGTTACGAAGTGTCTAATGAAGGGATTCGACCTTCCCAAAAAGGTCTCGAAGCCATTGAGAGATTCCAGTTACCACGTACTTTGTTGCAGGTACAACGTTTTCTGGGCATGTACCAATATTTTCGAAAATTTATCGAGGGATTTTTACTTTTAGCTAAGCCGCTTTATGATCTTCTGAGGAAAGATACGGAATTCCGGCTCGGTGAGAAGGAACTCCACGCATTTGAAATAATAAAACAGAGATTTATTGCCAGACCTTTGCTTGGAATTTTGCAGTACTCGGGATAAAACTGAGCTACACTGCAATGCCAGCTCTGTAGCGTTCGGAGCAGCGTTAATCCAGCAGAAAATGGACCGTAAGTTTCATCCAATCTTCTTTTTTTTCAAAGAGAACAACAGATACCGACAGTAAATTCCATAGCTTCAAATTAGAAATGCTCTCAATCGTATATTCGTTGAGAAGATTCCGCATCTATCTTCAGGGTATCCGCTTAAAAATTGTGACCTGCTGCAACTCATTAAAGTTGGCCCTTGATAAAAAATATATAAACCCTAGAATTGCAAGATGGGCCTTAGAGTTACACAGGTTTCATTACGAAACTGAACATCGTTCAGCGAATCGTATGCAGCATGTCGACGCGTTAAGTCGTGCTTTTGATGTATTAGTTGTCGAGGATAACCCTTTTGAATGGAATCTCTCGGGTGGCCAAAGCCAGGATCCCAAGATAGTTGAAATACGTAAATCTCTAGAGAAAAAACAGGATAAATTCTATAAAATGCGAAATTGAGTGGTATATAAGAAAAAAGGAGATGAGTTATTCTTTTCTGTCCCGAGTAATATGGAAAACCAAGTAATTTTCAAGTATCACAATGAGATGGGTCATCGAGGCCCTGCCAAAACAAAAGAAGTAATTTCAAAGACATACTGGTTTCCCAAATTACTCGATAAAATGGACAAACATATTAGTAACTGTCTGAAATGCATTTCCTTTTCGCATACATCCGGAAAAGCTGAAGGTTACTTGATTATTATCCCAAAAGATGACATTCCGTTTACAACTGTACACATCGATCACTTTGGTCCTGTAAATAAGGTAATTTCAGCTAAAAAATATGTATTTCTCATTACAGATGCGTTCACAAAGTTTGTAAAACTTTATGCCAGAAAGAGTACTTCGAATCAGGAAGCAATTAACTGTCTTGCACAATACTTTATCGCTTATAGCAAGCCGAATACCATTGTTTCCGACAGGGGTAGTGCATTCACGTCCGAAGGCTATCACATGCACTGATAGCAACCGGTTCTCCGCAGGCAAACGGCCAGGTAGAGAGGATTAACAGAGTCATGGCGCCGATGTTAGCTAAATTGAGCGGAGATAAATCTGGAAAATAGTGGCACAAGGTTTCGAAAAGCATTGAATATTCCTTAAATAACACTGTCAATCGATCCACAAATTCAACTCCGAGCCTCTCTTTGCAGTAAACCAAGGAGGCGAGTCAATTGACGACATTAGCGACTTTATAGAAAATCATGTACAAGAAACTGACCCAGACCTAGATAATCTGTGGAAAATTGCTTTCAAAAACATAGAGTGAGTGCAGGAATACAATAAAAATTAAGTCGGCAAAAAGCCAAAAGAAGCTCATGATTATTCAGAGGGCGATTTTGTAATGATTAGAAATTTCGACAGTACTCCAGCCATCTCGACAAAAAGTATCCCTGTGTTTAAAGGACCATACTGTATTAGAAAGAAACTTCGAAATAATAGATACATAGTAGCTGATGTAGAGGGATTCCAAAATACACAAAAACCCTATCAAGGAGTTTGGGAGCCCAAAAATATGCGTCCTTTTGTCTCAAGCAAATAAAACAAAGTTTTTATCTTTATTAATATCTTATGTAACCTAAGATTTGAATCCGAGACGGATTAATATCAGATATGGTCGAACTGTGGAATTATCGGTTTGATATTTCCCGCCAATCGATTACAATCGATTATAGATGGCGTGATGGAAGCCGCCGAGGAGCCCCATTTTGTATCTCGCTGGAGAAGATCAGTCTTTGGCCAGCCCTTGTACCACGATCACGAAAATGAATGCCCTAAATCATTCTTAATATTAATACAGTGTTTTACTTATTCGCCTTATAAAATATCCTACAAAAGGTAGAGCCAGTGGCGGCCTAGCCCTTTTTATAAACAAACTTTATTATAATAGTGAGCTCATAGATAAATCAGAGTATTGGACATTGGTTCGAATTTATAGCGCAAATAAAACAATTTTATTGTGGGAATCTGCTATGTTAATCCGACGGTAGATACATAAGTAATCCTACAACTTTTCGAAGAAACCTTATGCGCTCTGTCAGAGAAATACAAAAACGTTCCTATCACTATATATATATATATATATATATATATATATCGATTTCAACCCTAGGGTGGGGGGCATTAGGCCAGGTTTCATCTTTTAAATGGTGGATCGCGGAGCAACAATCCAGCCCACTTTACTTTTGTTAATGCAGGGGGTAAAAGACTTGGTTTGGTGAAATTCTGAGGCATTCAGTATACTCAAGTGCGCTGAATGTAAACCTTGGTTGGATTCTGACTCTCGTCGACGCAAATCATATCTTTCTAATGCGTTGAAAGAACAATAGCCAAACATTCTGGGATACTGTTAATATATTCAGTGGTTTAATAATAAAATCTACAATCCTTTCTACAAAAGCTGGGGCAAACTTCTTCCGTCTGACACTTCCTCTCAGACGTCTGTCACTGTCAATGCTTACAGATGTGCGACATTCATTACATCAATTATTGGATAGCAGAATTACAGTTAACGAAATCTTCTTTTCAATTAACGAAAGTAAATTAAATAAGGCTCCGGGGCCGCATCAAATCTCAAATAATTATTTCTTTAGGCCGAATCCACTGATTGATTTAATCATTGAATATCAAGAAACGTGGAAATTGGTTATTCCTCTCGGAAACAGACATCGAGTTTTGTTGGAAGTCCACAATGAACCGCAAGCGGGGCATCTTGGTGTTGAGAAGACCTATGCTAAAGTCGCAACGGCGTATTATTGGCCGGGAATTTTTCGCGATATTGAACCGTACGTTAGAACGTGCGATATATGTCAGCGTACGAAAGTTTCCCAATAAAGCCCCTCCCGGGCTGATGGGAAGGAGAGTCATTAATCAACCATGGTCGTTGGTATCCATGGACTGTATGGGGCCGTATGTACGAAGTAGCGCGGGTAACAAATATATTATTATCTTTCATGACTGATTTTCTAAGTGGATTGAATGTAAGGCAATTAAGTTTGTCAATAAAATCATGGCAGAGATAACTCGGTTCCATGCCATTCATTATTCTAAGAGTCCGGGGTATCATCTTCAAGCTAATCCGACGGACTGGATGAAAAGGGTTCTAAAACGTATGCTGCGAGCGTTCGTGGATCAGGATCAGCACGATTGGGACGTACACTTACATGAATTCAGGTGCGCGTATAATTCAGCAGTTCACAGTATGACGAAGGTTAGTCCGGCTTTTCTCAATCTCGGCAGGGAATTCCGGCCGAAGGCGTGTTCCCGAGCAGAGAAGGAGGGTCCTATTGAAATCCCTGAACCAGATCGCGAGTGATGGGTTCATCGAATGGAACGTTTGCGTGAGTTGCGAGATTTAGTGACGATGCATCTAGAGGCTGCGTATGAAAAGCAGACTAGATACTATAATAAATCGCGTAGAGACGTGAAATACCATATGGGTGATCGAGTTCTTAAACGTTGGGTAAGCGGTCCGTTCCGTATCATTGGGGTGTGGTCCCCTCTAGTGTATGAATTAGCCACTGATAACGGTCGAGTACTGGGGGCGTTTCACTTGAAAGAGCTTAAACCGTACCACAAACCGGGGAGCTAACTATATTGAGAGGAAAAGTTAGGATTAAGGGTCTCCTGAATGTCTTTTTTACTCTGCTACTTTTGCTTTGCATAAAGTTTTTTTGGCACGTCTTAATTTTCTTTTTAAGGAACGATTCTTCATCATGGCACAAGGCCAATCCTGGAATGACCCGCTCGAGGGTCTGGTTCCCTGGATGGAGCAGGTGGTGGCCTGTGAGGGCCGGAACTATCCCCCTCCACCCCGCTTAGCGGGACGAGAAAGTGAACGGCAACAAGTCACCGGAGAGGCCCTTCGGTCTTTCTGTTGGGGGGTTATGTTTGGTTGGCGCGTTCTAGTCAAAATGTTGTTTATTGCCGTGAAACTTTAGTGTATAATTAATTAGTTTTCGTGTGCGAATGTTATTTTTTGTTCTTGTATTCGTGCTAACACAACCTACGAAAGTTTGGCTTTCCCGCTTCTTAGTATTTATCTGAGAATAGATTATTTAATTTATTTGAATTTTTGTATATATTGAAAATGGCTGCTTTGTGTTAGTTGAATGTTGCGGTATTTTTTTTTCAAATGCAGATAGGATTCTTCTTTATCTTAAAAATTTTTGCTTTCGGCTTATTCGCTTCTTGTAAATTTTTGTTGTTTGTGGAAAATTAATGGTTACTTTTTGTATAAGATTTTGTAGCACTGTTTATCTTTCTCGCGTCGCTATGTGCGGTTTAATCGTTCGCTTCAAAGTTTCTTATTACTTGAATACATGTTATTTACTAACTATTGCTAAAAATGCTGCTTTCTATTTTTTTTTTCGAAAATCCCTCTCTGCGTTCTCTGCATGATTAGATTTCCAGGATACCCATGCCACTCTCCCACATATATATATATATATATATATATATATATATACCATTAAGCCATTTCGTAACATAACATTTCGTAACATAAGCGTGAACACTACCCGATTCGGGTAGTGTTTCTAGGTGGATAATTTCTTGTAGTAAATAACTACAAGTGTGGGCTCACCACACCCACCACCGCCAACAGCAACGCAGTAGTATCAGACGGTCACCCATCCAAGTACTAACCGCGCCCAACACTGCTTAACTTCAGTGATCTAACGGGAACTGGTGTTTCCAGCGTGGTATGGCCGTTGCCATGATGAGCGGAAACCCGAAGTAGGGGATAATTTCTTTCTTGTGTTGGATAATTTTTTTTTGTCGTGAATTTCTTTCTTTTGTATAAAACGGTATAATTCAATCGTTCTTTCAAACATTTTATTCATTTAATTTATCGGACTGGTATAAGTGCAATCATTCAGTTTCCCAGTCGATCCTGGAAGGAGCTGGGAAACGCCGTTTCATCTTTCCCACATGAGTTGAACAACTAGATAGTATGTGTCCTACATGTTTGGTGTCTGCATGTAACGCTCTGCAGCTATCATCGGGAATATCTGAACTCAACATGTGGCGACGACATGCTAAAGTGGAAATTACAACGTCCTGTTCTTTCTTTATCCGGGCCTTCAGAAGTGAGTACTCGAGATGGATAAGATTTTATGCATTTTCCTCACCGCTGATGTTGAAATCAAGGCCGAGTGTTTCAGCAGCCTCCTCCGCTGCTTTGTACAGAAACGCTCCTTTGCCCACTTCTTTGTGCTTCCTGCATAATTAAGTTCATTAAGTTTTTCTCGCTTCCAATAAACCTTGGTGCATTTTTCTAAACTAAATTTCATTCCAATCTCCTAAGTGTATTCTTCGACAATCTCTAGAACTAGCTACAGTTGCTCTCGATTTTTAGCATTGATCTTGAGATCACCCATGTAAAATACATAAGTGACCTTATGCTATCGATTTCCAGGTTTGCCGCAGAAGTACCCTTCGAAATGATGAAGTGCGAGAGGTAGTTGCAATACTATGAGGCAGAAGAGGAGTGGGGCAATGGTGTCGCCTTAATAGACACCTCAATGAAAGGTAACGGTGTTCGTTATGACACGATGTTTTCCAGATGTGATGGTAAATCTGGTTTTCCAGAGCGGCATCAATTTCTCGATGCACCTCACGATGTGCGGACGAACCTTTAAGCTTTGGAACAGACAGATGATAAGCTTTCCGGCCATTAATCCAGGCCATTGATAGAAAGCGTTGGTAGGATGCTGGGTCTTCGCCGACACATCTATCGATTAGCAGGTTCTTCCGACATCCTGCTACGCGTTCCTTTGAACCGAGTTGTTTGTACATTTATCGCCACACAGGTCCGATTGCCGAACAATCCTATCAATTGGGATAGCTGTGAAGATCTTATACAGTTTATTCAGACAAGTAATTGGCCAGTAATTCTTTGGGTCAGCTCAGTCGCCCATCTTTGGCAGAAGTGCTGTGCGTCCTTCCACCAACAACTCCGGAATAGGCTTTTCTGGCTGTAAATATAAGTTGAAACTTAGGGCCAGATGCTGGTAGGTTGAAGAAAACTTCTTCCACTAGATAGTTTTGAGACTATCTGATCCTGGAGCGGAATAGTTCTTCATGCCTCTTAATACATTTTTCACTTCCACGGTAGTATGGGTGGGCATTCCTCCTCAGGTGTTATGAGGGCATTGTACAGCTCCTTGAAGCTATTTACGTTCTCTGAATTTTCTTTTAGTGGATGCTAGACTTCTTAGACTTCTCTCCAAAATGATTCGACCTCATCTGATTTGGACGGATGGTCGACAGTAACTGGAAGATTTTGGAAGAGTCGAGATGGATCAGAGAAAAACTATTGGTTTTCTCTGGCCCGACTCTCCGTCCGCTCTAGAATTCTCCTAGCGTCAGATGGTACCCATATTCTGTCAGCAATATGTTACCTGATGGTAAGCAGCTTTGACTTGTTGAATTTGTGATAACGGAAATTCCTGCCAGAGGTTATGCAACCAATCACACACTCAATGCGGAATGCGTAGTGTGTTGCCCAGCCTACATTGGTGCTGAGTTGATGCACTCGTCTTTTGGTCTTATGATCAGCCGTTGGTTTTATTTTGCGGTTTGCAACAGCCAAAGCTCTTGCTGCATTATAGACACTACAATTGATAGTCAAGAACAGGTGTACCTAAAAGTACAAATTTTTTAAACAAAATATGTAATAGTTGATACTTCACTCCTCAAGGAAAACAGTTTAATTTTTCACAATAAAGTTGCATTTTCAACAAAAAAATCGATTTTCTACAAAATGGACAAATTTTCAACACGATTCCTATTCTTACAACCAAATAGTTGAATTTTAAATACAGAGCAATCGATGTGAATGTGCCCGCTCAGCCGAGATATTTTTAGTTTAAATGAATGTTCCAAGTGAAAATTTTACTATTGCGTTTGGTTTCTTCTTGGTTGATAGTTCATCTTTTTGGTTAAAGTTCAACTATTTGTTTGGAAGTTCATCCAGTTTCTGGAAATATCCACAATTTTGTTGAAAAGTAATTCTTTCTGGTTGATAGCTGGCGAAGCAACCCACCATAATTTTATGTATTTTAGAATAATCTACTTTTGATTAGGAGTTGTTTCTCCCTCGGTTTGATAGGTTGGACATATTTGAAGCGATAAGTTACCACAAGTTACCAATAGATTATCATTATTTACTCTGAACGTCCGTAGATTTTCGAAATGTTTAATAATTTCTCAAGGTTTCGAAATTGTATACATTTAAAAATTTCAAAAATTTCAAATAATTTTGGTAATTGACAAATTCAACATAATTTTTCCGAATTTTTTAAATTCCGTAATTCATAAATTCATTATATGTTTCTTCATTATTCATTATACATTATTATTATTTTTACATTCTCACCGTAATGAGAAGGTATTGATTTTATGTAAAATTTTACTTTGTTTTCATCAAATCTCCACGTTTTAAGACCCCCTGAGTCAGAAAAAAAACGATTTTTACGAAGGTATCTGTCTGTAGTCTGTAGGCTGTCTGTAGATTGTAGGCACGATAACTTTCTAAAAAATAATCATGTTGGATTGTGATTTGGCATACTTTTTTAAAGCCTACAAAGAAAGAACAACTTCGTTATCCAGCTATTTTGGATGAAAATTAAAAAAGTTAGAGCATTTTGAAAAAATTTGTAACCATTTTTTTCAGATTAAAAAATTCTATGTGCGGCTATTCACAGTACTCTAAAACTCGAACAATTTATCCTCATGACATTTTGTGATTCAAATAAAATTATCAGAGTTATAACATTTTGAAAATTCAAAAAAAGAAATGAAAATGAAAATTTCAAGCGGAACAACGCATGATATGAAAAAAGTCAGGAAAAGAAAAACGTTGCTTTTTAAAAGTCCTACAACTTTTTGAATTTAAAAAAAAAATTGAAAATTGAAAATTTGATCGCAGAAAAAATAATAAAAAATTCCATTTTGCGGTCGAACTATGCAAAATACGAGAAGAAATAAAAAGACAAAACTTTTGCAACCAAAAAAGATATACAAATGTGTGAGTACTCAATTTTTAATAGGACGCTTAGTTTTTCTTTTATTCGTAAACAGTAACATTAAAAATTAAAAAATTTAATTTTTGGACAAACGACACAAGCTATGAAAAAAAATTAATAGGCGAACGTTGTTCACTTAAAGACGATCTACGATTTTGTCATTGATAATTTTTAGAAAAGGCGAGTATATTTTTTGCAATCGTGAAAAGTGAGAATAACAAAAAAATTTAATTTTTGGAAAAACGACACGAGTTGCAATGAAATGAATAATAACAACCTTTTTTGTACAGGATGTGCACTTTTTTAATTATAAGAACAAGACAATGAAACTAAGTGTGTTTCAATACCAATACATATTATGAATTGTGATAATATAAATTTATTGAAATGATAGACATTTCAGGGTAACTAGGAATAAAAATTAGTGCAAAATATGGAGCGAATATTGAAGTAATCATGAAAAATAAAATTTATACATTATTTTGCAATATCTGAATAAGCAGTACCAGCTTGAGTACATAAAAAGGTGCTTAAAGTCAAAGGTGCTTAACAAAAGAGAATTCACAATCACCAAGTTACATTTGTCGATGATATTACCTTTAATTTTAAAAGATCTGTGCGCAAATGTGGGGGAAATACAAAGACCGAGCACGTAGCGCGAGGTAAATACATTATCGAGCGCGAAGCGCTAGATAAATATCTTATCAAGCGCGAAGCGCGAGAACCAACAGTCGCGTGCCCTAGGTGCGCTCAAACTTGCGAGCCGCGCGCGCAAGGTGGGAACACTTGACGTATTCTGCCCCATGCACTAAGCAAATTTTCAAAAATGTCCTAAATTGATATTAAAACGTCTGAAATCATGCATTTATTATCACAAATATCGTATGTCCCAAGGGGGAGGCGACTTTTTGCGATTAAGGTACTTTTTCATTACTCGTCGAAAAAATCCCGCTTTTACCCCTTGGTGTATAATATACTATTTTCATACTTAAATATATTGAACGCAATTTAAAAAATCATATTTATAATAATAATAAATATTAAGCCTATAGACTGGATTATAATAAAGACATATACATTCTTTGGACATGATGTTTTTATTTTACTTCGCCTGTTCAACAAATACAACATCGGTTGAAAAATGTTTTTTTTTTGGGCATATATCATAATTTTCATATTAAATTTTTTTCCATTATATCAAGAGACTTCCGTGAAATCTGATAACACTCAAAGGAAGAAGAAATATATTTTCGGAAAAATGACACAATGTTTGAAAAAAATAAGTGAACAAAGATTGTTCATCCAAAAATGTTCCATAAATTTGCCATAAAGCATTTCATGATAGAACGCGTAGTTTTTGTTTTAATGATAAGAAATAATATTAAAAAACCAAATTCTAATTTTGGAAAAACGAAACAAGATACGAGAAAAAATGAATATACAGAAGTTTTTCAGCAAAAAAGGATGAACAAATTACTTATGAATTACTTTTGTATAGGACACGTAGTTTTTACCTTAATTGTAAAAAGTAACATTGAAATAAAAAAATAAATTTTTTTGTAAATACAACGAAAGCTACAATAAAATGATATAACCCAAAATTGTTCGCCTAAATTATAACATTAAAAGTTACCAAATTGAATTTTCAGAAAAACGATACAGGGTAAAACAAAATGTTACAAAATTGCTCGCCTAAAATAGATCCAAAAATACACTTCCGACCTCTTTTTTTGATAGTAGGCGCACTTTTCAATCAATGCACATTATAAAGTGCAATAATATACATTTATTGATATGATACATTTTTTGGGGTAGCTATAAGTGAAGATTACTGTCAAATAAGGAAACAATATAGAAGTAATCAGGAAAAATAAAATTTGTACTTCATTTTACAATATCTGAATAAGCAATCTCCGACCGAGGTACCGAAATTGATACAATGTACATTTAATATAATAAAGTTGAACATAATATAGAAAAGTTCGTGTGATGAGAATGTGTTCGTTGAAGTGGAAGGAGCTTTAACGAAAGAGAATTCACGATCACCAAATTACAGTTTTCGATGTTTTGACCTTCAATTATTAGAAGGCTGTGCACGACGAGGTGGAATTTCCAAAATTCCTTTGTATAGTTCGCCGTTTATATTCTTTATAAAAATGTGGTATTCCTCTCTTTGCGATGGAAGAAATAGAAGGTTATGTTCACGTACCGGGATATGTTCTAATTGTGAATATAATCGGTGGTCATTGGGAAGGGATACAAAAATATATAGTGGTTGAGGCACAGTGAGATCGAAAGAAATATTAGTATCGGGAGTGGCATGGTGGCCATAATATAAGGGTTCTGTAATCCAAGAAACTTTCCTTGGAGCTACTACATACACCACGTAGTAACCATCCGATTCTGTGTTGTAAATCCATGTAGGATGGTGATCTGGCGCGAATCCGCTAGATCTGAGATGTCCAAGAAATCTACTCTTCTTTCTATTCAAGAATTTTATGTCAACGCTTGAATTTTCTTGAATATCAAACTCAGGTGGTATATTTTCAACTGAAGAAGTAGAAGAATGAAGTGGGAAAAAATTATGTACCACAGGAGCACGAGGATTCTGTCTTTGTTGGTGTTGACTTTGCTCTGCAGAAGATCCTTCCGCATCTAATTTCGTAAAAAGAAAATGAGTTACTTATCTTAAAATGTAACTGTAACGACTAGGCTCTGGGATCAGGCCCACCTAAGCGCAATGCATTCCACCGTGTGCAATTTTTGTGCAGATATTTTAGTTCTGCATTACTGAGGGTGCTACAATATAACTGTCAAAAAGATTAGAGTCCACGAAAAACAATTGATAACAGGGAAAATCGCACTGACGTTATCGTCTATTGGGTTCGCCCATGAAGTACGAGAGTTTTAGGCTATTTTTGACCCTCCCCCTCCCCCGTTGACAACCGTAGTTTTTTCTTGCCCCACCCTCAGCCCCTTCCCAATAAGTTACATAGCCCAAAATTCTATCAAAACGTATGAAAGTGGGTTATTTTTTACGAAAAGAGGTAATAATGGAGGAATAAATTCCTTTAGATAAAAATAATGCAATTTTCAGATACAAAAGCGAATTTTAGGAGAAAAACTTACATTGCAAACCAAAGAGGAGAATCTTCAAAAAATATAAATTTATAACAAACTCGTTCAACGGTCGATCAAGTAGTTGAAATATTAGGTGAGAAAGATAAATTTTTAACCCAGTAGTTATATTTTCAACAAAAATGATGAATTTTCCAGCAAAATCCAGCAGATTTCCAGCAGATCTACCAAAGAACACTAATTTTTAACAAGCAAATAGGATTTCTTAAAAAAAAAAGTTAATTTTTTTACCAAGAAGTAAAATTTTCATAAAAATAGTTTAAATTTCAACCTAATAGTTAAATTTGAACCAAACATATGAATGTTCAACAATGAGTTAATTTTCAACCGAATAGTTTAATTGTTTACCAAATTGTTGAATCTTCAACCAAACAAGATTAATTTTGAAACAAATAGTTGCAGTTTAACCAAAAAGGATGTATTTTCAACCACAGTGATTGATTTTTGACCGCGGACGATGAATTTTTAATAAAATTAATGAATTTTTAACTAGAAAAGATCAAGTTTCAATGATAAATAAAAATTTTCAACCAAAAATGAAATAGTTACATTTTTAGTCTCTCAAAAGAGATTCAATTTTTAACAAAAGACTCCATCCCAAAATATCATTTTTTAACCCGGAAAATTAATTTTATAAAAATCGAATTGGCAAATTTTCAACTAAGGAGGATATTCAAATAAATAAATTTTTAATAAATTATTTAAACTTTCAACCAAGTAGTTGAATTTTCAATTTACAAAGATGACTTTTTAACCAAGTAGTTAAATTTTCAACCAAAAAGATAAATTCTGCTCTCAAGAAAAGGTTCATTTTCGACCCAGCCTAAACAAACTTGAATGCTTGGTCATGGTCCTTTTTAGGTGTTTTTTTAGCTCCAGAGTGAAACCCTTTTAGTTTCGTTCGGGGAGAGGAGAGGATTTAAAAAAAGGACATCAAAAGCTTTTGGAACATTCAAATAAGTCCCTTCATGTGTTCTAAAATTAATTCAAATCCTTTAAACTTCTTTGAAATCCCTTAAATTCCTTTCATAGGTCATAAGATCCCCAAATATTTTTGAAAGTCCCTTGCAATATTCTTGAATCACTTGAAATCCTTAGAAATATTTTAAAAAACCCTTTAAATGTCTTAAAGCTTCTTGCAATCATTTGAGAAGTTTGGTGAAATCTTTTGCAATATTTTGAAACACACACTTCGAAAATCCCGGAAATATTCCAGAATCTCTTAAAACCCCTTTAAATCTTCCTAAATCGATTAAAATTCAAAATTTTCTGTGAGAGTCCTTCAAATATTTTTAAATCCCTTTAAATCCAATGGAAATTTTTTATAATCTCTGAAATTGATCTAAAATCCCCTGCAATACTCAGAAGTATGTACCTCAAAATCTCTTAATGGCTGTTGAGGTTACTTGAAATAGTTAGAAATCTCTTCAAATATTCCCAAATACTTCAAAAACGTTGACATTCTTCAAAAGTTTTAAAAATCAAAGATACCTTTTTAAATTTATTTTAATTTTGAGAAAACAAATTGTGGAAAAATTCGATTTTTGAAAAAGCAAATGCTAAATTCTGTTTCTTTTTGTGAGAAGGTATTCTAATTTTTTCAATAAGATTGAGAGGGATCACAAGAAATTTTTACATCCAGAGACTTAAATTTATTAAGCTTTCATTTTTTTGATCATTGACATTGTGATATTGAAATCTGTAATTAATTCAAAATTAAAGTACTATAATTCCCGAGTCTCAGTCTGATTGAAATGTTTTTTGTGGATGCGCTTAAGAAATTAATCCTTAGATTAAATTTAATATAATACTTGTAATTTATATAATGTAATTTTAAAAACTTATTTTGTATAAATTATTTGAAAACAGGACACTTTGTTAAAGAAGATTGGATTCTCCAATCAATAATACTGGATCTCATTCCATAATTTCGAAAAGATTGTTGCTGAATTATTTAAAGAGTTTTTAAAAGAGTACGGATTAGAGAAGAAAGTACAGGGAATAACCTTAGACGGTCCGGCTTCAAATACTAAATTTATGTCTGTATTACAATTACTTGAAGAATCTACAGACCAGGCTTTTTCTGCAGAATATATGCACTTTAGATATAGTTAGTAAGTTATTATGAAGACGGGCGGGAAGCCTATGAAGAGCTCCCCTGGCGCTCAAGCTATAAAGCCTATTGTGCCACACCCTTACTTATTCGCTCTCAGCAGTTGACCCCAGACCTCTTGATGAAGCCCAGTATGTCGACTACTGTTCGCGTTGTAATTTGCTCAGGTTCCATAAAATGGGCCCCGAGGGTTTGTTGCCTGAGCCTAGTTAATGCAGGGCACTGGCATAATACGTGCAGGGATGTTTCGTCATCCCTGCCGCATTTCCTGCACTCTGTCGTGAAGTTATACCCCATTTTGTACATATGATAGTTTAAGTGGTTGTGCCCAGTTAGGATCCGTACCACTGTCCTTATATCTTTCTTGGGTAAACCCAAGATTTCCCTGGCTCTTTCCAACCTATAGGCAAAACCCAGGATGGATTTCGCCTGACGGCAACCTTGGATTTCTTTCCAGTATTCCCGGTTTTTTGTTCAGATCTAGCTTTTAATGGCTATCCCGACACAGCAAGACGCTATTCCCAGTACCGGTTCCGGTCCTATGTATTCACTCACTGCGCCGTATTTTGCCAACTGGTCCGCCTTTTTGTTGCCCTTGATCTCTGTGTAACCAGGGACCCATATGAGAGCCTCATTGTTTTTTTCTGCAAGTTGATTTAATGTCTTTTAGCATTCCCAAACCAGTTCTGATGTTATGTCTCGTTTCCCTATTGCAGTTAGTGTCGCTTGGCTGTCCGAGCAGATCGTAATCTGTCTGCCAGCAGCGTTTTCTTCTATTAGTGTTTCAGCACAGCGAAGGACGGCCAGGACGTCCGCCTGAAAGACAGTAGCATGTCGTCCAAGTGGGATCCCTATCCCCCTGCCTCTTTTGCTGTCATAGATTCCTGCTCCTGACCCTCCCTCTGCCCTGGAGCGATCCGTATACCAGATTTCCCCTTGGAGGAGCGGGTTACCATTTGCTTTCCACAAATCCCTGGTTGTAATGCAAACGCGGAAAGTTTTGGCAAAGTTGAAGCGTTTTGTTATTTTATCTTGCCTCATCTCTCGAATCGCAAGTGCGCTGATGTCACTCGGGAGCCTAGTGCGCCTAGTCCAGGGAGTCCATCGATTTGCTCTTGCGGCACATCGCGTGTGCCGCTCTAGCAGTTATCGCAACGTGTAGGGGTTCTTTACAGAGTCTGAATCCTATCGCTGCTGTGGGCGTAGTCCTCATTGCTCCAGTCAAACCCCTAAATGGTAGCGTTTGTAATCTTCGCAGCCTGCCCAGGAATGTTTTAAGTTCTGCCCGTGGCCTCTAGACCACGGCCGCATGTAGGAGCCTTAGTTTTAGGACAGCAGGGTAGAGCCATGCAAGCATTTTAGGCCCTAGACCCCACGTCAACACAAAGGGTCTCCTGCACAACCAAAAAGTCATAACAAACTTCCTGCATTGGGTCTCTAGATGCTTTGGCCAGTTCAGCTTGCTATCTAGGATTACTTCGAGATATTTAACTGGATCTGAAAACCTCAGCTTCCCGCCACAGAATACAGGGGCGTCAACTTTTGGTACTTTGTAATTTCTCGTAAAAATGACCAGATTTGTCTTTTCCGGATTTTTCGAGAGCCCTGAGCTATCGCACCAGAGCTCTACGATGCGCAGCGACGACCTCGTACGACCCATCAACGTTTCCAGATGAGCCCCCGTAACTAGGATTAGAAAGTCATCCGCATAGCCCTGAGTATAATAGCCTGCTTTATTTAGCCTTTGAAGGAGGCCGTCCACTACAATGCACCACAGGAGGGGCGACAGGAAACCCCCCTGTGGGCAACCCCGTGGAGCTATTGCCCTTACTAGGTCTTCACCCCATCTGGTTTCGAGTCTCCTCCGGCGTAGCATGCTTTCTATCCAGCATACTAGCTGGTCCGGCTCGCCACATCTCAAAGCCTCTCGACAGATGAATTCTGGAGGAGTATTGCTGAAAGCACCCTCTATTTCCAAGAAATTGCCCACAGCTTACCTCTTTTGTTCCAACTGCTGCTCCAATTTTGCCACAAAAGCATGAAGCGCAGTCTCTACCGAACAGTCTGCCTGAAAAGCATGCTGCCCTCTATGCAGCGGGGAGGCCAAGATCAACTCATCCTTAATGTGTCTCTCGACCAGCTTCTCCAACGTCGGAAATCTTTTGCAGCAGTGTAACCCTTCCTCACAGGTTTGGGAATAAAAGCCACTCTGCTATCCTTCCATGCCCCTACTGAGGGGGGCAGGCCGAGATGTGCAATAATTTTAGGGTTTGCGCTAATATGCGCCACCAATATAAAATTTTGCGCCACGAAACTCTCAGAGTTCTTTCAGGTGTTACGCGGGGAATGAGGGGGGGGCACGCCCCCCCATAAAAATCAAGTTTTGATTGCATCACCTTGAAGATCTCAAAATGCGCTAATATGTGCAATCAAGCAAAACTTTTGCACCACATTAATAACCAAGTTATCAGCGATTAACCCTTGAACGGTGCACTCTTCTCTGCCCCCTACTAAAGGTACAATGTTGCGAATTGGTTTTTTGCAATGTTAATATTAAATATTTAACATATTGAACATATAATAAAAATCTATCATATATTACGCATATTTAATATATATATATATATATATATACAGGGTGTTTTTTTAACTTCAGACAACGAAATTTCTCAAAAAATACGCATCCTACGGAAAAAATGTCTGAAATAAAAACTTTTTATTTTCGAGGGGGAAAAAAGATTTGCTAAAATTTACCCCACCCCCACCCCTACAGGAGGCAGGGGTGGGGGTAACTTTGTAATTTCAAATGGCAACCCCAATTTTTTATCACAGATTCAGATTCTCCTTTACGAAATACGTAAGTTTTATTCGGAAAAAATTGTTTCGATTCGCGATGGATGGCGCTGCAATTGCGAAAAATGAAATTGTTGACACTACTTTTAGCTCTACCCAGGAATAACGACGCGGACGTAGTAGTTGTCTATTCCCTTCGGGGTGCTTATTTTCGGTGAGTCCCCTTGCCTCTCACCATCCATCGGGGTGCTTGAACTTTTGGCAACGGGACAGTAAAAGTGATAAAACTGTCGAAAACCATTCCCGAATGCAGTTGGTTGACGACAGTCGATTTTGGATGTAGACATTATATATCATCGAGTCTCCACTGTCTACAATCCTCGATGTCATTCCGGCCGAGCGATAAACGCGTCTGTCCGTGCTTGACGTTTATTCATTAGGAAGGTTGATTGTGTTCATTTGATTTGGGTGTGTTGATTGCTTTCGTTTGGGTTATTGTTGTTGGTCACGTTCGTTTGAGTTGGTTTGGGTGTCGTTGTATTTCCTCATTACCTTACTTCATTACTTTTATAATGGAAATTCTATCTCAGCAACAGAAGATTGAAATGATTCTCATTTATGGAGAAAGTGGCAGGAATATCAATGATGCTCTCACGCTTTATGCTCAACACTTTCCAGAAAGTGTTCCTTCACGCGCTTCTTTTTACCGGGTTGTCCGAAACTTCATCTCTGACGGAAGTGTACAACCGAAAAAAAGGAAGCGTCAAGTAACAGTTACTGGAGTTGATAATGAAATTGCAATTTTAGCTGCAGTCACTCATGACCCTCATGTTAGTACTCGACAACTAAGCCGCGATTCCGGAATGTCTCTATCCAGTGTTTGGAAGGTATTAAAACGTAATAATTATCATCCGTATCATATTTCACTACATCAAGAACTTCATGGCAATGATTTTCAGAACCGAGTGACATTTTGTCAATGGGCGGTTCAGCAGATACAAGGAAACCCGAATTTCTTTTTTCTAGTACTCTTCACAGACGAGTCGTCTTTCACAAACAATGGTAACGTTAATCGGCACAACATGCATTATTGGAGTGTAGAAAATCCACATTGGTTGCGTGAAGTTGAGCATCAGCGTCCATGGTCCGTGAACGTTTGGTTTGGAATAATTGGAGATCAACTTATCGGTCCGTATTTTATTGATGGAAATTTGAACGGTGAAAAATATCGTAACTTTTTAGAAAATCAACTTCCAATATTGCTGGAAGACCTAAGCTTGGAAGTGCGACACAACATGTGGTTTCAACATGACGGTTGTCCAGCACATTATGCGGCAATCGCGAGGGAAGTACTCAATCGCGAATTCAATGGACGATGGATCGGTAGAGGAGGTCCAGGAAATTGGCCTGCCAGATCGCCAGATCTTACGGCGCCGGATTTCTATTTGTGGGGTTATCTAAAGAATCGCGTGTATCAAGAAGTGCCCACAACTCGTGATAACATGATCGAGCAAATCAGGTCTGCTTGTGCACAAATATCACCAGACACAATTCGCAGTTGTGTGGAATCTTTCAAAGCTCGGATTAACAAGTGCATCGAAGTGCGAGGACACCATTTTGAGCACTTATTGTAAAATAATTAATTGAAATCAAGCATCCCTGTGGTGAGAGGCAAGGGGACTCACCGAAATCAAGCACTCCGATGGATGGTGAGAGGCAAGGGGACTCACCGAAATTAAGCACCCCGAAGGGAATAGACAACTACTACGACCGCGTCGTTATTTCTGGGTAGAGCTAAAAGTAGTGTCAACAATTTCATTTTTCGCAATTGCAGCGCCATCTATCGCGAATCGAAACAAATTTTCCGAATAAAACTTATTTCGTAAAGGAGAATCTGAATCTGTGATAAAAAATTGGGGTTGCCATTTGAAATTACAAAGTTACCCCCACCCCTGCCTCCTGTGTGGGTGGGGTAAATTTTAGCAAATCTTTTTTCCCCCTCGAAAATAAAAAGTTTTATTCCAGACATTTTTTCCGTAGGATGCGTATTTTTTGAGATATTTCGTTGTCTCAAGTTAAAAAAAACACCCTGTATATATGTTTAAAAAAAAAGTTGAAGAACCACCGCAGGGTCCCACTAAGAGCAACTGTCATCCAACAAAATGTCAATAGCCCCCAGTAGCAACGCGGTAAATCACACCTATGGCCACGTCTCACAACCGTGAGATGGGTGGTCATAGGCAAAGACAAAATCACAACGACAGGCCGGCGAAACCCTCGTGTGTCTTGAGGACACGAAGCGACCCAAGGATGACAGCCTTCTGCATCCATCTCGCAAGTGCCTTGGCATATTTTTGGCACACGGGTATGGCTTTAAGGTTACGAACCAGTGCCAGTTTTGCACCTCCGAGAGCAGCTATCACAAGGACAATTACTTGTACCGAATATTTTGGGTACAGACGTTGTAGCTCTCTTTTAAGGTCTTGATACCTCTCCTCTTTTTTTTCTCCATTGCAGTGATGTTGTATTCGGACGGAGCCGAGAATTCGATCACGAATATAGTTCGTTTCTCGAAATCTTGGAGAACAATTTCAGGCCTCGAGTGCGCAACGGAGACTGCTACCCGAAAATCGTAGTTCCAGAAAATTTGGCACTTATCGTTTCGGACAATCGACTCTATCTCCTTTGGAGCGTTCGGCAGGGCAGGGTCGCGGCCAACACCGTAAAAGCGACAAAGATGGTAATAAAGCACTCTTAGGGCCGCATTATGTCTATAGATATACGTCGTTCCCGCGTGGATCGGACACCCTGATAGTATGTGTTCTAGGTACTCAGCGTGTGCATGACACGCTCTGCACCTATCACTGGGAACTTCTTGACATAAAATGCGCTCACGGTATGCTAAGGTGGAAATGACACCGTCCTGGCATGCATAAATAAAACCCTCAGTACCTGAATTAAGCCCTGATGATTTGAGGAAAGCAAAAGTTTGCATGATTTGACAGATCACGGATGGATTGTTGAAAATGGCTTGATATTC
>CAKNYM010028205.1:0-31717 GCA_932195095.1 Andricus curvator | reverse complement strand
ACGTTCAAAAGCAACCCCTTGACACGACGCAGATATGACTTTGTCAAAAAAGAATCAAAAGAAAAAAAGAATTCAAGAGCCCAAAAAAAGCCCAAAATTCTGTCGTCTTTAATTTTTAATTTTTTCAAATATGTATGTAGTGGAGGTGCTGGCTTGACTCAAGCCAACACCTCCACACCAAATTTGAATTTTCAAAAAAAGTAGTGGAGCCCAAAAATCGGCAATACAGCCCAAAAAAAGCCCAAAAAAAGCCCAAAATTCTGATACAAAAAAATTTGGGAATTTCGATTGTGGAGGTGCTAGCTTGATGGACCTGACGAATGTTAAACGAAGTGCAGCAAGGTTTAGCCTACAATGTTCCCCTAAAGTTCGCATGCTAGATCCTTCATCCCTATTTCTGTGGCCAAAGAAGTACTGCAAGGAAACTGAAATCATTTTTTGTAGCAAGGAAGATCACGAAGCCACTGCTGAAGATCTGAAAAGCAGATTCGGTGCTGCAGTGACAATCGAAGGGACTTTGCAATACCATACATTTATACCTACTGAAGATGGGAGACTTCAATTTAAGAAATTTTCCTCAGCCACGGAATGCGACTACTTCCCAAAAGAGAAGAAACTAAAATTAGAAAACAAAGTGAAAACAACTGTCACTAAAGAACAAAAGGCTGAAAGAAAGGCAGATGGAGGAGGATGCATCAGCATAAAAAAATCTCCAAGCTTTAATATTAGTTACTTTATGAAACCTCTTTTTCGACCTGACCACATATTCAATAACTTGATTTTCTGAAATTCAATTTTTTTTTTCAAAATTCATCAGTGAACGTAATGCACGCATTCAAATAATGGCAGTCTCAATCCTGTAAAATGCAGAGAGCGATCAAATATACTAGCATATATTATTACTTTTCGTAAAAACAGTACCATGAAGGCACCACGGTGCGCCGCGGGGCTCTAGCGCCAGCGTCATGCGCGTACCGGAGTACTCAACGCTTATTTTCATAAATTAAAAATATGAATCCCATTTTCTAATCTACATAGTCTTATAGGAAAAAACCTAAGCTTTCTGTTAAGACCAAAAAAAAAACAAAAGAACCTGTCTTATTTCGAAAAAAGGTCAAATTTATTTTGACCTTCATTTTTGAAGGTCAAATATTTATTTTTTGAAAAAATACGTAGCACCAATCCAAAGGGCGTGAAAAACTCTATCGAAACTGTACTGGACAAAATTTTTTTTATCGCTATTAGAAGAGTTAAAAATCGCCGAAATAGACGATATCCACGAAAATCCCAAAACTTTCAACCCCTCCCCCTCGGTTAATACTTATCCGAATGACAAAATTTTCCCCCCATTAACTACTATCCAATAGCACAACGCTTTGCCTAAGTTTAACTTAGATCGGACAACTTTGACTTTTTGAGTGGGTACACTTGAGAAATAACGCCCCATATATATATACGGTTTCGGTTCCTTTAAAACAGGGATGGCCACGGACGAGAACGGAATCCCCCGAGGGGACCCGAAGTCCCGAGCAACGGCACAGCAGTTGCTCAGTCTGTGTTCGCTCGACTCAACGTCGACTGCTCTCGCCTTTTCGGCTACCGTGCCGCTTTTCCCCGTGTCGTGACTCCTAAGTGTTCCGCCATCGTGTTACCTAGTGCTCTCTTCTCGCCCTGGAACCGCTTCGCCAAGGAAGATCTCCTGCCACCACCACGGTCCCCGCTCGAGCCACCTTCGATAGCCACCGACTCGTTAATCCTTTGCGAGGAAACTCTCGGTCGTCAGCACCCGCCACGGGCTGACAGCCACCTTCGAAATGTAAGTAGCAATAAATCGCCTTTTATAGCATTACTAGAGTTGTTTAACTGTGTTTCACCTTCTTCTCGGCTTTCCAATCTCCTAACTTCCCTCCTCGGCATTACCTCCGTAATACCTAGTGCCCAACCTAAAAATCCCACACTCTTTCCTATGAAAAATTCTAACTTGCCGAGAAAAATGGACACAATGCAAAATTTTGACTCTATTTTTGACTTCAACTCACGAACTCTTAACCTACTTACACTTTTTGCATGCTAATTGATCCTTATGCCTTGCCATTTACCTGAATTTATTCGCAATTATTATGACGATTCTTATTTATGTTTTATGACATGATTTTTATGTGTACCTGTAATATATATGAATTTCTGAACATGTGATATTTGTATGTGCCATAAATATTTATATTGCCAGTGATCTATTTGTGCCCATAAATGGATATCGAAAGTGTAATACGTTTTGCTATTTTCGAAATTGCTATGTATTCGCGTACAGTAAATCGGGAATAAGCGAATTAAGTAAAGGAAACCAAAATCGGAAATTAAAATAATATTTTTTCTCACTGAAAAGCAAAAACTAAGTCGAGACAAGATTGAAGGAATAAGCCGAAAAAGAGTCTATAAGGTAATGCAAAAAAGAAATTCGAAAAAATCATTACATTTTTTGGGGGGAAAGTAGAAATTTATTCTTTGAAAAATAAAAATGGAATTATAAAAAAGGAACAGAAATTATTTAAGGGAAATAAGGAAACCTGAAAAAACTTAAACATAGCACATTTTGATTCTCATTGAAAATCTCAAGCGTCGAACGAATCGAAACCGTTCAGGCGCTCAAACAAGTTCGCACGTGCAGCAAGCAATACCCGCGAGTCGCGGCAAATTCACGCGACGTATCTTGTAAACAAAGGGTGCCACGAAGAAAATAAACATATTTTCGAATTCTAGAATCAATTAGATATCAGATTAAAATTCTAATCGAAATTTTCAAATAAAATGGGAATTTTAAATTGAAATACCACATTAGACAAATATATGCAGTGTGTCCCACAAATAATAATTCAAACCTAATTTAAAATAAATAAAACTCAGGTCGGGTAAAATTAAAAATAAAATGCTTAACCCAACGACAACGGATAACGACCACGACAGCTTGGAGTTAGAAGGTTCGCTGCACTTTCGATCCAAAACAAGGATTTAAATAATGTCGCGACGAAACCAACGATTATAAATATGGTTCCGATCACACCCCAAAATTTGGGAGCAATCCCAAAAACGATAAATAGATCATTAGGTCGCGGTAGAGCTCTCGCCAGGAAAAATGTAGAAACCCCAATGAGAAATATACTAGACAAGGACAGAATAACTCCACCCACAACTACAGACCTAATACAAAATCGAAACAGAACCTTTGACCCCATCGACGATACACTCTTTTGGGATCATGAAGATCTACCAAACCTAGACGGACCTTACCCCAGAAACAAAATAAGACCAGAAATAAACAACGAAACATTCCAATGCGATTCATTCCTGGTAAATAACGCACGATTTATTTTAGAAACCTATGTACTTTTAGATAGCGTAGAGTTTAACGAATTTATGAATCAACAAAAGGAGAGATTCTTTAAAGAAAGGGGAAAAAGGGCAAACAACTTAGGAATTAGACTGGAGGCCCGCCAGAAAATAGTTCTTTTGAATACAGCAAGAAAATAATAAAACCAAATATTAGGAAAAATAGAAACGAAACTCACAACGCACAATTTGTTCAATTCAATTTAAGGGAAAGTTTAGAAGAACCTCGATTAACCTCTAACAATAATATCGAAAATCATAACGAAGTAAGAAATAATAAGTTGAAATCAGAATACTCCGATGAAAGTGAACCATTAAAGGACAGAAATAACTCAAACCAAAACGAACCACGTAGACTCTCGACAATAAATGACAGATCAAACAGACGTGCACGAATAAATACTAATAACTCAGACTCAGATTACGAATTTAATAATCACATAAATAATGAAACGATTCCAGCTACGTATTTTCCTTTCGGCATGATACAAGCGCCTTTTCAAATTATGAGCAATTGACCAATTAAATTTCGCAATAATAAAGACGAGAGTCCCGCGCATTTCCTTGAAGAGCTAAAAAGATTTAAAAGGGGTTATAAAATAAATGATCGGGATATCTTAGCAAATTTATACGCATTATTAACTGAAGATGCTTAAGATTGGTGTTCAATAAATGAAAATTCTTGGAGAACATTACCGATTTTTTCGAAGATTCTAAAAACGCCTATATCGATGAAAGGTTTTCAGAGGAAATTAGACAGAAAATTGAATTCTGCAATCAAAAATGGGCACAAGACATACACTCTTATCTGACTGAATTAGGAAATTATTCACAAAATTGTACCCTGGAAAAAACCGCGAATGGGGATTGCGTAGAGCTTACGAGAACCTTACAATAGAATACAAAATGTACATAAAATAGAACGATTTCGAAACTTTTGAGCAACTACAGGACTTAGGTAAGGAATGGGAAACTGAGCTGGCCAAATGCAAAATTCGAGGGCAAGTATTACAAATTACTGAACCTAAAATAGAGGATAAATTGACACAAAAACGTAGTAACAGTAGTGGGGATAAAAATAGTCCGGAAAATAATAAAGACTTAAAAGAAAATAAAAATGGATAAAATGATAACTTATATGGAAACCTAATTCAAAACAATCAAATTAAAAAACAATACAAAAACCGATACCCATTTTTACCATTTGGATTTCCATCTTCACATTTTCCAAATCAATATCAACAGAACCTCAGATCTAGATTCCCACCTAGATTCCAACCAAATTACCTACCCAGATTCACAAACAATAGATCCAGGTTCCCTCACAACCTTTACCACCTAATGCTACCTATGTTCAACCAAATGTCATTGGGCTCAAATTAAGGTCAAAGCAATCCAATGATTGAATTCCCAACAGAAAAATCTGAAAATAACCCAGGAAATAAAAACGGTAAACAAAATTTTGAAAAACCAAACTACGTTAATAAAAATCAAAAATCGGTTAACAAGAATAGGGATTCATAAGACAGGACAAGTCCTAACTCAGACAATAAACAGGACTCAAATACAAAAACGAATGAGAACACAAATATTTCAAATTGTTATTATTGTGGTTTAATGGGGCATTTTAAACAAAAATGTCCTTATTACGCGTATAACCAGGAAAACTGGAAGGACGGGTACTAGGGCCAAAAATACTAACACGTAGCACCGAAACGCCGGAAATCTTAAATTCGGATAAAGATGAAATAACGGAAACACGTTTTCATTTAATGACAAAATTCGAGGGTAGCTTATTTCGAATTCTAGTAGATACAGGTGCCACACACTCTTATATGGGAAAGGAATTACTGGAAAAAATCCAGAATTCCAAATATTCAATTTTTAAACCCGTTTCGCGAAAATTATTAGTCGCGAACTGAGAAACAGTCGACATAATTGGACAAGCAGTAATTCCAATTATGATCGGGAAAAAAGTGAAACATGTAATGTTCAAATTAGTCCCAAAATTAAACTCCGTAGGTATTTTAGGCACGGACATGCTAAAAGCCCTACGGATGACCTTAAATTATCACTCGGAATCCCGGTGGTTACCGGGGAGTCCCCCCACCTACTATCCTATGGAAGCTTACCCAAAATCGCTCCCCACCCCAATAATTGAAAACAAAGCCGAAAGTAAACCTGACATTACAACAAAAGAGAATAAGGAAGGTAAAAATGTAAAAATTAGGAATGAACCATTGATTAAAAAAGAAGAAAATAGACAAATAAATAGTGAACCGAAATTCGGAGGTAGCATTAACCTCAAAAGCACTAGAGAGCTTAACGAAAATAGCTCAAAAGTACAAAATAGCGAAATTCCCTTAGTACCTAATAATCCTAACCAATCCCAAAAAACCAAGAACGCCCAAATCCCTGTAACAAATCTTACGAAAGATATCCCTAACCTAATAAGCATCCCCACGAACAACCAATTCCAACCCATAGAGAGCATCCCCTCCCCCCGATTAATAAGAAAAATAATTCGGAAAAAATATTTTATAATAAAAAATACGAGGAAAAATATAAGGATAGTGACAGTAATCTTTGGAAAAATAAAAAAATTACTGATCAAAATAAAATAGGGAAGGAATTTTAAAAAGCAAATGAGATATAGGAAATTGATAACAGAAATCAATGGGTTAATTTCAAAAATAAAGCAATAAGATTGAATAATATTACGGATAGTTTAGGAAAAATCGACGAACAAAATTATGGTCCCCCAAAATATTGCGAAGGTATTGTTGAGCTTAACGAAAGCCAACAATCCCAATCAGAAAAACTTTTAGAAAACAAAATAAAAGTATATCAGGGAAAAGAACATAGGGCGACTCATTTAACGAAACATAAAATTGACATCCAGGGCCACGATCCCATTAAACAGCGATATTATCACGTGAGCCCAAAAAATAAAGAAATAATGTATCAAACCGTGGATAAATTATTAGAACAGGATTTAATAGAACCTTCTTGTTCTGATTGGTCAAACCCCATAGTGACGATCAAAAAACCAGGAAAAGATTACAGATTTTTTTTAGACTTTAGAAAAGTTAATAATATTACAAAAAAGGACCTCTACCCAATCCCACTCATGACAGAAATACTGGACACTTTAAGATCAGCAAAATTCATTTCAAGAATCGATTTAAAATTAGCCTATTTACAAATACCGTTAGACGAAAACTCAAAACCAATAACAGCATTCACAGTCCCTGGAAAGGGCATGTATCAATTTAAAAGGATGCCGTTTGGTTTAACCAATGCGCCAGCCACTTTCCAGAGACTAATGGATAAAATCATTACTCCAGATTTAAAACCAAACGTTTTTTGTTATTTAGACGACATTGTTATAGTAACTCAGAATTTTGAAGACCATTTAAAATATTTAAACATTGTATTAGATAAAATAAATAACGCAAATTTAACGATCAGCCCGGAAAAATGCGAGTTCGGCTGCTCAGAAATTAAATACTTAGGTGTCAAAGTTAACGACAAAGGACTCCAAATAGACGACGAAAAAATTCAACCAATCCTGGAATTACCTAAACCTAAAAATATTAAACAATTACAGCGCATAATAGGGATGGCACGTTGATACAGAAAATTTATCCCACACTTTGCCGAAATAATAGAACCAATAAACAGATTACTTAAAAAAAGATAAACCAGGGGATTGGGGATTGGAACAGGATGAGGCCTTCCAAAAAATTAAAGATCTCCTAACTTCAGCACCAATTTTGACATTTCCAGATTTTACTCAACCTTTTCTACTCGAAACCGACGCGAGTAACACGGGGTTAGGACCCGTACTTACTCAAACGATCGACAGCGTAAATTACGTAATCGCATACGCGAGTAGAAGCCTAAACGGTGCGTAATTGCGTTACTTGGCATCCGAAAAAGAATGCCTAGCGGTAGTTTGGGCGATACGAAAATTTAGACCATACTTAGAAGGCTACAGCTTTAAAGTCATTACGGACCACTTAGCGTTAAAGTGGCTCCATAACCAAAAAAATCCCACTGGCCGTTTAGCCAGGTGGGCACTAGAACTTCTCGAATATGACTACGAAGTTATGTATCGTAAAGGTAGTTCAAATTTTGTCCCTGATTCTCTGTCGAGATCGGGAGAATCACCCAAAGTAATCTCGTTCGCATTAGCGTGTAGTATCGAAAAACCGAAAACGGACATTGACGACAAAACAGGCGACTGGTACTCACCAAAAATCAGACAAGTTAAAAAAAGACCCGAAGAACAAGAAAAATGGCGAATCAGAGATTCGCAACTCTATTTTTTACAGAACTGACCCACTCAAATCTACTCTACTACCAGACTCAAACTCTTGGAAATTAGTCATACCCCAAAGCTTGAGACGTCAAGTTCTACGGGTAAACCACGACGAAACCCAAGCAGGACATTTAGGCTCAGAGAAAACTTACGCGAAAATTTCCGAACATTACTTCTGGCCAGGGGTATATTCGGACGTGATCAATTACGTAAAAAACTGCCAGATCTGTCAAAGAGTAAAACCAAGTAATCAAAGTCAGATAGGATTAATGGGAAAAAGAGTATTAGAAGAACCATGGACCATGGTATCAGCCGATATCATGGGCCCGTTACCAAGTTCGGAAAAGAGAAAAAACCAATACATTTTAGTGTTCGTAGACCTATTTACAAAATGGGTCGAAATAATCCCAATTAAAAAAGCAAACGGGATCACAATAGAGTCAGACTTTCACAAACGTGTCATTTCGCATTGGGCAACACCGCGGATTCTCCACACCGATAATGGCACAGAATTTGTCAACAAAACTCTAAGGGAATTAACGGAAAAATTCGGTATTAGACACACGAAAACGCCAAAATTTCACCCACAAGCTAACCCGACAGAACGATACAATAGGACAATTAAACAAATAATTAAAACCTATATAGAAAACGATCACTCCACATGGGAAGAACACATAGACGATCTGAAATTCGCAATTAATACTAGCAAAAATTCGTCAACACAATTCACCCCAGCGTTTTTAAATTTAGGTCGCGAATTAGAACCAATTCAGTCGCTCACAAAAAATATAGAAAACGATAGCGAAATCGAGTTCCAAAGCGTGGACAAATGGACAGATAGACTAAGAAGATTACAAATCATAAAAGAGGAAGTACAGAAAAATTTAGATAAGGCGAACGAAAGACAGGCTAGTAATTATAACTTAAGGAGAAGACCCTTAGAATATAAAATAGGCAACAGGGCACTAAAGGCATGTAGTAGCAAAACTATCAAATAAGGCAGACAAAAAAGCAGGTAAGTTCTACGATAAATACGAAGGTCCTTTTATAATCAAAAAGAAAATTTCCTCAACGATTTACGAATTAAAAAACCTAAAGGGAAAAAGCATTAGAGAATGGAATATAAATGATTTTAAATTAGAAAATGTAAATACAGATAATGGCACATAGGCGTGGAAAATATTAATGAGTTTAAGTCAGAATATTGAGACTTGAACAAAAGCAAAAATGGCATTGGATCAATAGCAAGAACGACACAAATGAAATCAAAAAACTATAAACAAAACTCTGAACACAACTACTGCAAAACGACTCTAACAAACAATTTGAAAGATAACAGCATTTCGACTCCTAATACAAGACAGAAGTAACAGTCTCCTTTAAGAAGAAAGAAAAAGACGATAATATAATAAGAAATACAAAAAGAAATATAAACCTTAGAAATGCAGTACAAACAGTGGAACGCAGAATTGAAAATTCTATAACAGGAAACAAAGTGACTCTGACTTTTTGTTAATAAAGTAAATTACATAGTCTTAATGGGATTTACAATTTTAATAATTAATAACTCATTAAAACAACAACAATTGAACTCAAATAAAAACAGAATCGAAGGACAATCGACTTAAAAGACAAACAAAAAACAGACTCAAAGGACAATCGACTCTAAAAACAAGAAATCTCCACGACAATCGACTACACGGACGGATTTTTTGTTTTTCTTTTCATATTTGTTTCAGAACAATTGAAGGGACGGATCAAAGAATGGGACGTGCGCGTGATGGCTTGAAAGTGCCCCTGAACGTTATGCAATCTCTCGACAATCCCACTTATCTCGTTCGCCCGTGTTTACATTCAAAAAAAAAAGGTACAATTCGTTGATTCCCAGAGAACTTCCAGTGAGAAAGTTGTTCCGTAGGGAATAACGAATAAATCTGCGCAAGGAGCATATTATTTCGTTTTGTATATCACAAGATATCACGAGCTTAGTAAAACGAAATGATGCACGCTGCGGAAACAGTCTTTCCTCAGCGCGCGTTTTACTAAGCTCGTGATATCTTGTGATATACAAAACGAAATAATAAGCTCTTTGCGCAGATTTATTAGTTAATCCCTACGGAACACTTTCTCACTGTAAGTTCTCTGAGAATCAACGATTTGTACCTTTTTTTTAATGTAAACAAGGGCGAACGGGACAAGCGGGATTGTCGGGAGATTGCATAATGTTCAGTGGCACTTTCAAGCCATCACGCGCACGTCTCATTCTTCGATCCGTCCCTTCAATTATAAAGAACTATAATATCAGTTTCGCGAAGGTTGATACTCAAATTTATTTACATACCATGTAAGCTTTTTGACAACGAAAACTAATTTAAATTAAGAAAAACTTCACAACCCCAGACTCCAACAGACAAATTTACTCATACTAATGAAACCAAAACATGATGATTGACTAGATTTGAAATTATTAAAGCAAACCTCGAGAGGAAAACAGCAGATTTGCAAACTTTTGTTTAAATGCCTTTTTTTAGACTATATCAGACTTGGACAAACACATTACGGAAATTAAAGATATATACCCAAACCCCCGAGGGGGGGGGGGGGGGGGTAACAGAATTGTTACCATAACGCGGGACTCGGTACGAACCTGCACGAAAGGGTTGCCGGGCCGCACACGAGACGGAACGGAATCCCCCAAGGGGACCCGAAGTCCCGAGCAACGGCACAGCAGTTGCTCAGTCTGTATTCGCTCGACTCACCGTCGACTGCTCTCGCCTTTTCGGCTACCGTGCCGCTTTTCCCCGTGTCATGACTCCTAAGTGTTACGCCATCGTGTTACCTAGTGCTCTCTTCTCGCCCTGGAACCTCTTCGCCAAGGAAGATCGCCTGCCACCACCACGGCCCCCGCTGGGGCCACCTTCGATAGCCACCGACTCGTTAATCCTCTGCGAGGAAACTCTCGGTCGTCAGCACCCGCCGCGGGCTGACAGCCACCTTCGAAATGTAAGTGGCAACAAATCGCCTTTTATACCATTACTAGAGTTGTTTAACTGTGTTTCACCTTCTTCTCGGCTTTCCAATCTCGTAACTTTCCTCCTGGGCATTACCTGCGTAATAAATCTGTCAACTCCACTCTTATCGCGTTTGCTAGGATGGAGCTCGAGGAGGTGGGAGCACGGCCGCTCTCGGCTGCTTGGCGACCAAAGCCGAGCGGATTCGAGAGCGTCCGATCCGACCAAGCCTAGCGTGCAGCGCGAAACACCACATATGACCACATTTGATTCTTGGCGGTGATGCTGAGCGGTTAACCTCACTTCAGATAGATTAAGCATTAAAATATGGAACAATTCCATACGCGATATACTTTCATAGAATTTTCATTACTTGAGTAGTAGGAATTTATTTTCGTAATTCAAATTTATAAACGTAAGCGCTAAAACTGACTCGCTCCGTGGACATCGTTTCGCGCAAGACCAAGAGGATGGGAGGATGGGGTAATAGTCCAAGATCCCACTGCTTTTTTTGGCAGGTGGTTATCCAACATTATAAAAGTTACTGAAGATGAAACCTTAGACACAGACGATGAAGGAACGGCCCTCCTGCCAGCGCCAAGTCTGGAAAAGCTGCGATAAAAATGGATTCCTAGCGATCGATTTTTTCGTTAAACACCTGTCGTTAACCAGTGCAATGAAATCTACACCATATTGTAGAGGGCAATTGGTGCTTTCGGAAAATATACTTCTGCCACCCTCCACCCGGTCAAGCACCCCCGGCACGGGTGCCTAAAGGGGGTGATTCAAGTTAACTTAGTGTATATGTCGACCAGCACGATAAGACAAAAAGTCAATGAAAGCTCTAAGCCCTCTGTAAAGGAAATCTTGTTCTGCCAGGGTTCAAGTTCACCGAAATACGCAGCACGGGTATTTGTTTGCGGAATTTATTTGCTTCGGCTGCAATATTTCAGAAGGAACGGTAAGTCTTCATCTTCGTTGGGGGTGTGGGCTGCTGCGTGGGTGCGTTGCGGCGGGGAAGGTTTCTGAGGGTTTTGGTTTACGACTTCACGGTGTTTAGTTACGACATTTAGTTACGGTGTTTAATCTAGTCTTGTCTAGTTCTTTGTATTTCCCCACATTTATGCACAGATGTTTTAAAATTAAACGTCAAAGCATCGACAACTGTAATTCGGTGCACTCAGAAAAAAAAATTTCTTCATTCAACAAAATCGTTTTGTTGGCCGCATTTGGTTGATTTCAGAAAATATTTTGGCTAAATAAACGAAATTTTCGTTTAGTTGACCAAATTCGTTTGGTTCAATTAATCAAAGCTTTGGTTAAATCGTTTTGTTGATTTTACAAAATATTTAGTTGATTTTCCAAAATTTTTTAGTTGGATCTACCAAATAATCTAAGAGAAAATTTTACTAGAATTAAGAAAAATATTTGGTTGATTCAACCAAAGTATTTTGTTCAAAGCATCTTAAAACTGACGGACGTTTGTGAACTTGGTACGATCGCGTACTCTAATTCAGCATGACAGTCCACGTTCGAGAGTTCGTAGCGCCGCAAAAAAACATAAGAATGTTTGCATCTCGGTGAACCTTATCAAAATAAGTGCGGAAACAGAATCGATTGGGATTAAGTGATTATGTGAAAAATACGTAAGATTACTAATTGAATCATTGTGTGTCTACGATTGCGTGATTAGGTTTTTGATTTTAAATAAACAGACCTTTTTTTTAATCAAATAAACAAAGGATCCAGCACAATTTACATGGCAAATGGCTTGCCGTGGAATTTTCTAGTCGTGTGATATTTAGTAGTTCAATGAACTAATAAATAATTCACACAAGATGACACAATTCCATGGTGAGCCATTTACAATGTACATTGAGCTGGGTCGTTTAATGGTTAGATGAACTATAAGTTTTTGGTTAAATAAACTAAACTCTTTCCTTAGACCACCAAAAAAACTTATTTGAATTAACTAAAATATTTTCTTGGATCGAGCAAAATATTTGCTTGGATTAACTAAAAGTTTTACTTGGACCAACCAAAATATTTGCTTGTATCAGCTTGTTAAAGGTCCTTCGGCGTTAACGAACACATTCTCATCACGTATCTCGTGCTTCGCACTAGATTCTTTACAAAATCTGAACGTTTCTACATCATGTTCAACACTTTTATATCAAATGAATATTACATTTATGTATGTATCTCGGCCTGGAATTGCTTATTCAGATATTGCAAAATTAAGTACCAGTTTTATTTTTCATAATTAATTTAATATTTGTTTCTTATTTGGCATTAAATTTTATTCGCATCTACCCTGAAAAATGTATGATTTCAATAAATTTATATTACTATTACAATTCATAATATGCATTGATATTGCAACATACATATTTTCATTGCCTTCTTTTTATGATTGAAAAAAGTGTGCATAGTATAAGAAAAAAAACTTTGGTATTAAACATTTTATTGCAACTTGTGTCGTTTTTCCATCAATTTAATTTGTTTATTTTCAATATTATTTTTTACAATTTAAACTAAAAATACCCATCCTAGTGTAAAGTGTTTTGAAAAAATGTGTAGACATAATTTAGGCGAAAAATTTTGCCAAATAAAATGTTATTGTAGCTTGTGTCCGTTTTTCGAAGAGGTAATTTTTTTGTTTTTAATATGTTTTCATAACAAGAGTTTATAACAAATTTGTATATCTTTCTTGAATGCACAATTTTTGTCGAATTATCTTTTTTCGTATCTTATATTGTTTGACCTCAAAATGGAATTTTTTATTTTTTATTATTTCTTGTCCCGTAAAAATTTGAATTTTCGATTTAAAAAAAAAAATTTTAAGTTGTTATGATAATCTTGCAGCTTGTTCAAAATGCGACGTTTTTCTTCCTCTAACATTTTTTCATATCGTGCGTTGTTTGCCTCAAAATGTAAATTTTCGTTTGTTTTTTGGAATTTTGTAAATGCTACAACTCCGGTAATTTTTGTTTTATCAAAAAAGTCATATGGATAAATTGTTCGTATTTTTGAATATTACGAACATCCGCACATAGAATTTTCAAATCTTAAAAAAAATTGGGCTCAAAAATTTTTTAAATGCGCTCACTTTTTGAATTTTTATCCAAAATGGTTAGCATTAATTTGAGTCTTAACAGAATCTGAAAACAAAATATGTTCAAATTTTGTAAAAAAATTTTGTTGGAAAAACAATTTCATACAAATAAATGTCATTGAAAAAATTTGTTTGGACAAAATTATGTAAAAAAATGTTTGAAACATAAATTTTAAAAAGAAATTTGTTTGGACAAAGTTATAAGAAAAATGTTTGAAAAAATACATTTTTGACAACAAAAATTTTTGCCAAAACTTTTTGGAAAACGAAAATTTTCGACCAAATTATTAATTTATTAAAATAGTTAAATAATTGAAAGAATTTAAAATTAATTAAAATAATTAATTTTAATTTAAAACGATAGCTTTTCTGAATAAAATTTACGAAAATGCTTTGAGTTTCATTTATGAGACTGCTACTATGCGATCACGGCAGAATGTTATTGTTAAGAAGGGTCGAACAATTCACAAGTTTTTGCTGCCAATGACGATGGAGTAATGGATCCTCTTCAGTTTCTAAAGAGGTCGACCATTCTGTAGTGCTATCCTGCTGTGACACCACACTAACACTCACATCAATAGAACTGGTAGGGACATTCCTTGGAAAGTATTAAAGTTTAAGGTACTTTTTGTTAATTATTATTGCACCGCATGTCTTAACATGCTCTTAATTGTTTACGGTACATCTGTACTGTACAAATTACTTATTATTGAATTAGAGATAGCTTAGTCATCATCGATTCCAACCTTGGTGATTCTTGATAATGTATTCAAATTCCATATTGACGCATATATCCTCGAAGTATCAAAGTATACATATAATATTTTTGCAAACTTTTGCAAACAATCATTTAAAAATCGTGATTTTAAATGGTTTGCAAATGTTGAAAACGAAACAAATTTTTTCAATATTCCTAATGATTCAGAAATAGGTTATATTCTCGAAGTAGATTTGGAATATCCTGAAGAACTCTATGATTTGCATTAAGAACTACCATTATGTCCGGAGCAGTAGATAGGCAGGGCCGTTCTGGCCTGATTAGGATTAGTGAGTGTCTCTGTGTGTGTGTGTCCGTGTGAGGCTCATTGAGACCGTTCTGCTCAGCTTCTAGAACATTCTCGGAGGATCCTGGAGCTTCTAGAACATTTTCGAAGGTTATGATGACGTCACAGAATATTATTGCGTAATTGTAAGAGCCGAACTGATGTCAACAGGTTCAAGGTTATTACGAGAAAAACAAGAATGATTTATTGCTTCCTTATAGATGAAACATTCATTTTTAATGCGCAAATATGCAGGCGTATATATGTGAAATTTGATCTGACATCCTGTTTTCGTCTACATGAATTTGATTTATTGCTTTCTTATCGACAAAACATTCGTTCAGTGCACAAAGGATGCAGGCGTAGAGCTGAATTCATGTAAACAGACTCAACGTTATGAGGAGAAAAACAAGGATGATTTATTGCTTTCTGGAAAGAATTTCTTTCGTCAACCACTTCAAGGTTAGTGTATTGACACATTACATTTTGCGTTGCAAAAATATATATTCCGAACGTGTCGATTATAATGTAGAACGTTGTGTAAAAACAGGTCCAAGGTTATAACGAGAAAAACAAGGATGATTTATTGCTTCCTTATAGATAACACATTCATTTAATGTACAAAATATTCTAGAATATTCTTGATGGCATCATGAAAATTATACTGCGCAATTTCTAGAAAGTATTTCTTTCGTCAACAGCTTCAGGGTTATTGTAATGACGCATTACATTTTGCGTTGCAAAAATGATATCCCGAACGTGTCGATTATAGTGTAGAACGTTCTAGAAGATTACTGCATCACATGGTGCAATATTGCGCAATTTCGAGAAACAAATTTTACATGTTTCTACGTATAGCACATTGTTGCATCATATGATGCAATGTTGCGCAATGTCGCGAAATGAATTTTACGTCTTTCTAGATGTATAACATTGTTGCATCATATGATGCAATATTGTGCAATGTCACGAAAACGAATTTTACGTGTTTCGACGTATAGAAAATTGTTACATCATATGATGCAATATTGCGCAATTTCGAGAAACGAATTTTACGTGTTTCTACGTATGAAACATTGTTGCAACATATGATGCAATATTGTGCAATGTCGCCAAACGAATTTTACGTGCTTATAGTTGTAGAACATTGTTGCATCATATGATGCAATATTGCGCAATTCCGAGAAACGAATTTTACGTGTTTCTAGGTGTATCAACTATAATGTGGAACGTTCTAGAACGTTTTAGAACATTTTTGCATCATATAATGCAATACCGTACCATTTTGAGCAACGAATATTAATAGGCAGTAAATGATTCATGAATATAAAACGAATTTTAAATTTTGCGTAAATAGCTTCAAGGTTACATTTTTTTTCATTTGCCCTTGAAAGTTACATCATAAAAAACGTTTTCTGCTTAGGTATTAGCCTTCATAATAATAATAATAATCCTCGGATATATAAGGCGCAACCTGCAAACAATTTTTCAGTGTATTGCCAGATTCAGTGCATTGATTTCATAAATCGATACTTATTTTATTTCAACATACTTTCTATGAGTTTATCTGAGAGTCGCAAACAACAGGGTGCCTGTTAAAAAGGTTAGTGTTTGTTTTGATTTTTTTTTTTTTTTTATACCATTAAACCATTTCCCTTTCAGGGTAGGCGTGACACTACCCGATTCGGGTAGTGTTTCTAGGTTTTTCTTGTAGTTATAAATAACTACAAGTGTGGGCTCACCACACCCACGATGTGCCAACAGCACTCATGTCAGTATTCTTGAATGGTCACCCATCCAAGTACTAACTGCGTCCAAGGCTGCTTAACTTCAGTGATCCGACGAGAACTGGGTTTTTCAGCGTGGTATGGCCGTTGGCAAGTGAGAAAATTCAGTGAAATTTTGTGAGTTTAAAAAAAAAGGTTGTTTCATAGGAATTTTTTTCCAGTTTTTATCCACCCTGTAAATACCAAGACTGCTGAAACAGCTTTGCAATTGGCATTTGTGAACAAGACATTAGAAAAGGAGGTGATTGTGAGAGGTTAGTGTGCCTTCTAGGTTAAAGTTTCTACTTAGTGGAATATTATGTGTTCAAAAGTCGTTTCACGCCAAAAATTTTTCCAGTTACTTCTCAACCATCAACTGAGCGTCAAACGTTGTAGTGTACTCGTACCTGGCAGAAAAAAAATGGAGCCTGAGCAGAGCAGGAAACTCATCTCCATCATGGACCAGGCATACACGATGCTAACGGAGAATCGAAAAATCAATAAAATCAGCAAGTGGATCAAATTTGGTACGCAAAATATTAGAATATTGAATAACATGTTAAAATATTTAGAATTGACTGTAGGCCAAAAAATGCATGTTCAATCGACAATAGGCATTTTAAAAGCGTTAAAAACCAAATTAAAAGTAATGAGAAAAAAGGGAAAAGGTGTTGAAAATTCGAAAAGAAAAACAGATAGAATACAGTGGGAAGACTTAGAATCTGCATTCAAGAGTAGGATAAGAACCGGATGTGTAGTAAATTTAAGACATAAGGACGTTAAACATTTTCTGGAGGACACAAAGTCAATGGTCGTTCGAAGAATAATAAATATTTTTAAAAAATATGGCGGTTTGAAAGTGAACGTTTCTTTTTCCGGGAAATTTAAATCCACAGTGAACGGTAAAACGGTAGAAGAAATTAAATACATAAACACTGAAAATAATAGAATCCTCCCATCAACTGACATCAGTGCGTCGTACGATGAAAATGTTTTGGACCAAATTTTAGTAAAAGTAGAAGAATTTCAGGAGACGGATTCGGGATGGGCATTGAGTGAAATTATAAATCTCATAGTAAATTTTAATAGATATTTACCTATAAAATCAGGTATATCGACATTCATTGATTTACCAAAATATGCCAAAGCGAATAAACGATTTATGGGATCAGATTTTAATCCAAGCGAACTTGAATCGTATAACTCATATTTTGATATTAGCAACCAGAATGGCGCAGCAATGAGCGAATGTTTACCTTTTGGTGGTTTCGAATGGGTACTTGATCAAGATATCAATGTACAAAGTATTCCAGACGATTCACCAATAGGTTACATTTTGGAGGTAGACTTGGAATATCCTGCAGAATTGCATGATTTTCATAGAGATTTGCCTTTGGCTCCAGAGCACTTTGTACCCCCTAATTCCGCATGCAAGATACCAAAACTGATAACGAGCTTATTGCCAAAGAAAAATTACGTAGTCCACTATAGAAATTTGAAAAAGTATTTGTGCTTGGGACTAAAGGTAACTAAAATTCACCGAATTCTAAAGTTTGAGCAAAAACCTTGGCTAAAAGAGTACATTGATTTAAATACAGAAAAACGAAAAATGTCTAGCAATGATTTTGAGAAAAATTTCTACAAGCTGATGAACAATTCTGTCTTTGGCAAAACAATGGAGAATGTTAAAAAATATAGAGATGTGAGATTGATAACAAAATGGGATGGAAGGTACGGTGCAAAGGCTCTGATTGCCAAGCCAAATTTTCATAGCTGCGCCATATTCGACGAAGATATGGTTATTATTGAATCAAAAAGACTTCAAGTTAAATTCAATAAACCAATTTATATAGGATTTCCTGTTCTCGATCTTTCAAAAATAATTACCTACGACTTTCCTTACAACTACATTTTACCAAATTTTGGAAATCATGCAAAATTGCTTAATACCGACACTGATAGTCTCATCTGCCATTTCACCGTTCCAAACATTTATGATTTCATTAAGCGGGATATTCACAAATTTGACACATCAGATTATCCTCCAGATAATGTTTACGGTATACCGCTAAAAAATAAAAAAGTATTAGGGCTAATGAAAGACGAGTGAAGTGGAAAAATTATCACAGAGTTTGTCGGATTGAGGGCGAAATCATATGTACATAAAATTTGGAATGAAAGGTGTGAGAAAAAGAAAGCTAAAGGTGTGCAAGGGTCTGCGTTGAGAAAAATTACATTTAATGATTATAGAAAGTGTCTCCTTAAATATGAAAATTTAACAGCGTACCAAAATTTGATCCGCAGTAGAAAACATGAAGTGCACACCATAAAACAAAAGAAAATTGCACTAAGCTGGCACGACGATAAGAGACTGGTTATTCCAGGAACGACAGATACACTTCCATGGGGATATACCAAAAGAATTTGCAAACCCATGGAAGTTCATAATGTATATAATTAATCTCATGTATATATAGTATTTGTATATAGTACTTATATATAGAATTAAGATTGCGGATTATTATTATGTGAGAAGTTGTAGGCTCCGGAAGCTACGATCATGGTTCTTTAAAAGCAACCAATCCCGACGCAACTGGAACGTGTACGTCATCCGCTTCCGCTCCTTCTGTCCTAGAAGGTAAGCAAGAGCGGGAAATTTACGCGAGATAACATCGGGCGAGTAAAGTGGATTCAGGAAAATTCCACCTTTTCTACTCATCCTTCCCGTCTGTTCAATAAAACTTCACGTGCCGTTGAAAATCCGCCTAGTCGAGAAGAGATTCAAGTCTTCTGGGAACAAGTATATGGAGATACTTATCAGCTAAATGAAGACGCTTCAGATATATCACTCTTTCGTAACTTTTGCCAAAGGCAAAGGTTACAAGGTCCAGAGGAAGAGTGTCCACTAATTACTGCTGAAGAAGTGAAGAAAGTTATCGCTAGAACTAAAAACTTTTCAGCGCCAGGGCCAGATAAAATCAACAACTTTTGGTGGAAGAAGTTTACTTCTACGCACCGACATCTAGCTCGTATATTTACTACTTTCTTAAACGGAGAACAACCCCTCCCGCAGTGGCTAGTGGAAGGACGCACGGCATTGATTCCTAAGACCGGAGATTTGTCAAGTCCAAAGAACTACAGGCCCATAGCTTGTTTGAACACCAGCTACAAGCTATTCACTGGCATCCTCAAAGAGAGGATATTAACATCTATCGAGCCGGTATGGAGTGCAATAGTTGAACAACGTGGATGCAAGAAAGGTCTGGCAGGTTGCAGGGAGAACCTGTTAATAGACAGGTGTATCACCCAGGACTCGATCAGGTATCGACGCAATCTGTCCATGGCTTGGATTGACTACCGTAAGGCATTCACTAAAACGAACCATGAGCTACTTATTAAGCTCACTGAGTGCATGGAGGTGCATCCAAAAATAGTGAGATGCATAAAAGAGCTTATGTGCTTGTGTCGGACAAGATTTGTCATAACATCTGACAAAAGACAAGTGACTACAAGCTATATCACATATAAGAGGGGAGTGTTCCAAGGAGACTCTATAAGTCCGATACTTTTCTGCGTCTCCCTCTTGCCTCTATCTATTGTGCTCCGAGGCAAAAGCTCTGGATACCTATGTGGCCCGCCGAACAAAAGAGAATATAAGGTGAACCACCTTTTATACATGGACGACCTTAAACTCTTTGCTTCCTCGAAAGAGGACCTTAACATCCTTGTGGAGGCGGTAAATAGGTACTCTAAAGCGATTGGCATGAGCTTCGGACTGGACAAGTGTGCCTGCGTCCACCTACGCCAAGGAAGATTAGAAACTACATCATCGCGTCACGATCAGGATGTTCAACTCATAGGCGGAAATACCATTCAACATCTTGGTATTGGAGAAACATATACATATCTTGGAATACCGCGGATTATTATTATTATGTGAGAAGTTGTAGGCTCCGGAAGCTACGATCATGGTTCTTTAAAATCAACCAATCCCGACGCAACTGGAACGTGTACGTCATCCGCTTCTGCTCCTTCTGTCCTACAAGGTAAGCAAGAGCGGGAAATTTACGCGAGATAACATCGGGCAACACTGTTCCTTGGAGTCAGGTCTCTAGCCGCGGATGATCTTACGCGGCAGACGGGACAGTTGGAGATGCAGTTTCACCTCTGGATACTTTTTTAGAGCTTTCATACCTTTTTTGAAGCTTTCATACCTCCAAGACAGCCGAGAATTCAATCACGTAAATGATCTTGTTCTTCAGATCTTGGAGGACAATATCAGGCTTCGTAGCACTGATACATTGAGTGGTCGAGAATGAGAAATTCCAGTAGATCTTACACTGATCATTCTCCACAACGGACTCGAGTTCCCCCTGGGCGTATGACAAGACGGGCAATAGATCAACACAATAGAAGTGCCTCAGATGGTAATATAACACTTTTAGAGCCGCATTGTGTAATTCCGTCGAATTTACCATGAAGGGGCTTGTCAGTATGTTCTCTTAGTAGAAGCGTATGTTCTGCTTCCTGTACACGACTTTTGAGCACCAAAGGTGTTAGTGATGTTAGGCCATGTGTAGTGTCGCTGGAATCAAATGGGAGACCAAGCTCCTCTGCGGCCCTATCTGCGGCACGATTTCCAAGGGCCGTTTTTAACGCAAGCACATCATGGGTTTCCGCTTGCGGTATTCCAAGATATGTATATGATTCTCCAATACCAAGATGTTGAATGGTATTTCCGCCAATGAGTTGAACATCCTGATCGTGACGCCATGATGTAGTTTCTAATCTTCCTTGACGTAGGTGGACGCAGGCACACTTGTCCAGTCCGAAGCTCATGCCAAATTATTATTATTATTATTGTTATTATTATTACTGAAACGAACAAAAACAGTGTGAAAAAAAACTGAGTGAAGCGTGTTGTGTGTATGTGTGAGTGATACGAACGACATGTAAGCAGAGGAATGAGTGTTGAATCAATTTTTTAGATTGTAATATATCTACACTGTAAATACAAGTCTCTGAAAATAAAGAACAGAGAAGAAGAAGAAAAAAATAAGTTAAATATAAATTGGTGTTTTTCATTTATTGCAACCTGAAAAACATATTTTTAAGTAAATTTTCTTTGAATAAACTCATCTGCTTTAATTCTAACTGGAAAAAAAGTTCAATGCAGAGCATTCTTTTAAACTGCTGCAGTTATCGGACGCAACCTGATCCACCAGACGTAATCTCTCAATACCGAAGGATGATGTTTCTGCAAGTCACAATGCCAATGGTGTTCACTGACCCACGATTCGCTTATCTACTATTCGCACTTATTATTATTATTATAAGGACAAGGAACTTTGAGAAAAATCACATAAGTTTCTTTTTATTTGCTTTTTTATTTATATCTAAAATATCAGTATATTATACTTAAAAATAAGTAGAATATAAATTAAATATGTAGAAAAAATATGTTCTTATCTCTATAAATTTAAATCAATAAAATAGAACTGTTCTAAAGACATCCAGGTTTCCAATAAAAGTACATTTTCAATTGCACAATTAGAGTAATTTTCATACATATGATGCGTACATTTAATATCATCAATTGCAAACATCTCACGCAATCCCTGTAGCGAGGGACATTCCAAATCAAGCATATCAACAATTTCACACGATATTTCCACAAATTGTTGCAACCAATTCTTTTTTTCCAATCCTTTCACATAAATTTTTGTTGCATCTTTTAAACAGTTCTCGAGTATTACAGGTACTAGAGAATACGGTAAATCACCAGAATTCCAAGGTATTCCATGATGATTGCGTTCTGCCCAAATGTTTATAGACTTATATTTTGGTGGAATGTTCTTCCACTTGCAGGGTGGTTGAAAGAGAAAAGAATATGGCTTTATGCCTGTCTCATCATAGAATGGTAATATGGCCAATTCTTTCAAGACAAATTTATTGACTGGTAACTTGAAGCCCTGCATATCAACCAAGTACTCCATCTTGAATGCAAGTAAACTATTTCTTCGTGGTTACAGCAGTTTTATACCAACTTTTTCACCCCACCACTTATTGGTTTATACTCAACTATACGATCATGCAAAATTAAGCAATATGCTGATGTTTGAGCGGGAAAATTTTCACTAGTTTGAAATTCCAAACAAACGTCAACTGGTCCGTATTTCAGTGACTCATTTTGTTTAGAGCAGTCAATAACAACTAGATGTGCATACTGTATAAATTCTCCCCTCGATAGCAATGGTTGAGGTTCTTTACCATAGTAATTAGCTTGAAAGTTTTGTGTACATTTCATAAAGAAGAGCATACTGATTTCGATTAATATCAAGATTCAAATTACTATAAGGATAACACTGATCATTTAAAAGTAGTTTGACATTAGTCAAATTGCAATGGTCAAAGTTGTTAGAGCTTCTAACAGTATTATTTTTTCTGTTTGTTTGAAATCCAAGTATAACAAATCTCGGTTTTTCCAATTGTGTTGAGGTTTTTACTGTCCAAACATGGTTTGAAGTAGTTGGAAGTAGAGGATATTCATACAGTTCCCAAGTTCGAAAACTTATTGGAATAGGTAGATCTTTTTCAATATATTTTAGCAACTGTAATTTTCGTGAATCTGAGAGTCTAATGCTAGGTAATAGCCACTCTATTTTATTAATTTCAATTTTATACTGCTCAATGGGGGCTGCTTGCAAGATGGCATTTGCATCACTTTTTGATCTTGTCAAAATAAGTTCATGCTTAGCATTGACAATGACTTTGTGATAATCTGTTTTATAATAATATATATTATTATATATAATCTGTATGATATTCTGTTGGCTACATCAAAGTAACCAGTAGCGATGGTTAGTGAATGATTATTGTCATTTATTTCAAGCCAACCAGTATTCTGTATGAAACGTGATTGTCCAGGATTTAGAGATACATAATTTTTCATGAGCCTAGTGAGGCCAACATTTTTATTTCTATCAATTTCTATTGCATTGATTTCGTATCTTGCTTTTTCAAACAAATGACAGATGGCATTAGAAACTAAACCCGTGTTTGTCACTGGTGCTCCATCAGTTTTTACGGTCCTTCCATGTACATGAAGTGAGCTTTTGCTCGGCAGGAGACAATGGTCCTGATTTTGAACAGCAATCCGAATTTCATCACTGTTGTTGAAGGTTGATGAGGCATAAGGCTGATGTGCATGAATTTTACAGTATGCAATTGACTCATCAAAGATGATTGGTGCTTGAATATTTAAAATTTCCCCCTCCATGACAAATAATCAAACGTTGATAAATAAATGTACAGTATGCAGGTGCAAAAGATCTTGAATATCTTTATTCTCTTCTTCTTTTGGGCTTCAGACCTTGACTTTTTAAGAAGAGGACGCTTTGAGGTCTTAACCCCTTGTCTGCTCTTTGTCGACTGATGAGCTTGTGACATTGTGTTGGTTTATTATAACCAAAACCAATCTTCTTGTTGAAAACGATACCCATTGTTATTATTAGACAGACTTGATGTTTAGCCTGATTGTTATAAGTTCTCCACGAAAATTAACCAAATGTCCGTCTTGATCAACTATACGGAGCTGTATATGATCTATTGTCTGCAAGGCGACTGGCAGGTAAATGACATGAGATGGTACTTCCACTATCTTATATCCAGGTGGCACTACGGGAAAAAATTCATGAATAGTATGTACTTTCTGGCCATTAATGTATGCACCTGTCGTTATACTGCACTCAATACTCAAAGAATTCACTTTTATGATTGATACCGGTTGATCAGATTCATGAACTTGTTTAGCTTCTAGTCTGCGTGGAGAGAAACCCAGCAAACGACCGATAGAATCTTTAGGCTCAAAATTTATATCGTGACTGCAATAAATTTCACTGTTTAAAGTATTATTGTTTGGTTTAACATGAATTTCAATGCCCTTTTTTACTAAAGCATTCTGTAAATAGCGCTTTATATCACTTATTTCATAACTTCCTGTAGGTATTTCAATTATTTCATTACCCACATAAAATTTATTTTGGCCAATGTCTACATTGGGTATCGAATTGAAAGTTAGAAATTCAACCATTCCAAGTGCGTAATTTTTATAAGGAGACAACTCAATCGGTGGAAAATAGTGAGTTTCTAGGATTGGAGAAGTTCCCGATAATGTTAGTGTCAATGAATCATCCATGATGACAGTAATTTTGATATTTCTCGTGATTATACTTTATGCTACCAACACCGAAATACTTGAAGAGATCCGAAGGTGGCCGAAGATTACCGAAGCTATCGAAATACATTATTCTACCGTCAATCTTTTTATAAGCACACCAATGTGTTCCTGGTCCTTTTTTATCATCAAGATTAACAATAGCACATTCATGTTTACGTGGTCCACCTTTTGGTAATCCATTTCGCATAAAAACACCTCAAAAATGCGGAATCTTCAAAGATTTTGCGAATTTGAGTAAATCTGCATCAGTTAAGGCCCGATGAGGTAGCTTCACTTTGAGTTTTTTGACTTGCGATTAAGTCCTGCTCCTTGATTATATGGTTTTAGATGAAGCCCTAATCCTTGCCTATATGGCTTCAAGTAAAGACCTTTTCCTAAAGAAATGGCTTCCATCGCTTCATTATGCCGTTTATTATCTGAAAGTTGTTGTTTTGCCGAATTCGCATCATTCACAGCTTTAGCTATTCCTGCAGCTCCACCAGCTAGCGCTCCGGCAGCACTGAGACCCGCGAAAACGGGTATGAGAAAGGGTAAAATTCCTCCTACTTTGGCCGGTACAGGTAGAATACGAGGTTTATTCACATTTCTTCTTCCGCCAGCCTTCATGACAGCTGCGCGTGCGCCTCTGAGTGCAGATTTAATAACAGTTTGTGCATTATTACTTGAAATCATGGACTTTTTAGCTGCAACGACAATTTTTCTCAGTGTATTGGAAGGTTTTTTATGCTGTAGGTTTACAATTGAAAACTCTTGTATTTTCAAGATGCATAAATAAAAGTTAGATTTTCACCATTTCGAAAATGATAAGTCAACACGGAAAAAATTTATCCGTGAAAAAGTCACGAACTTGTAGCTAGGTCTCGGATACGAGATAAAAAAATGAAACATTACATCCTTATTTCTATGAGAAATATATGGATAGATTTCGAAGTTTCTTACGAACAGTTCGAATTTCCTACGAACAGTTCCTGAAAATTTGAGACTGAAATATAAAGAGGAAAAATTTTATTTGTGCGATTTAATTTATATTGATTTATAAATTCGCAACTCAGAAGATTCGAACCCTCAAAGACTGCTGACTCACCAGTTTCTAAACATAAACCAGGAGTGCGTAAACACGCGCAGCCATCGAGGCCAAACAAAATAGGTATTATAAAACTTCTAGCCACTCATCCGACGTGCTCGAAGCACAATACGAGCGCACACAAGCACCGCGCGTCTGGGCGAGCATGTGTGCGGGCCACGTACAGGCGAACCTACTTTCCAGTTCCCAGATTTCTCGGGAAAGCTCGTGAATGCTCTAAGAATCTTTTCCCAATCACTCGTAATATTTTTGTAATTATTCACGTAAAAAAAAGTGATGAACCGTTTTAGGATTTTCACATCGTGTTCGTCAATTAATAAAATAAATATCAAATTAAATTATCAAGTAAATCAAAGTAAATTATCAAAATAACAGAATTTTTCATTTTTAAATTTACATAAATTATCCAAATTTACATTAACAAAAATTTTCTAATTATAATCTCTTTATCGTTCTCAAATTAATATAACCGACTCTGAAATCTATCTCAACTTATCTTTGAATAGCTTCTAGTTAAAATTCTTTCTAATTTCTCCCTAATGATATTAAAACACATTATGTATATGTATATAATAATATTTATAACCATAAGTTATTTTCTATAAACTATAAATAGACATTTTTCGTCTTAGGAAATTTAAATTTAGCGGAAATTGTCAGCTGCTGCTATCTGTCGCAGTGCTTCCAACGCGGACCCTCAAATGTAACCGTGCTTATTTGAATTGTTAAAAAATACAATTTTTTATTTATTATCAATAATAACAAATAATTGTATTTTACCATGTTCACGAAAATAAAAAATATGTTATTTAATGTAATCTTTTTTTATTCTTTTGATTATTTTTACTAATTTATGCATTTGAAATCTTGTATATTAATCAAAATGAATACACCAATTTTATTACAGGTACATTTTGAAATATTTAACATTTATTTATCCAGAAATTGTCATTAAAATTGCATAAAAATTAAATATTAAATAGAAACTCAGTCGAATTTATTTGAAAACTATCAAAAAAGTATATTAAGTAAAATACAATATATTTTTTTAATCATCACCATAGATGTCGAATATTTTAAGGAACGACTGAAAAATGCCGAATAATAAAATTGCCGAATTATAAAATATTCGAACTAGAAAATTCACGAATTGAAACAATTAAAGAAATAATAAGTACAAGCAATAATCAAATATTTGTATCAAAGACAATTTTTTTTAATGTTCATAGTTTTTTGACATCATTGTTTGAATTGAAAATAATAATAAATGTATTAACATTGCATGAAAAAATAATATATTTAAAAAATACATTTTCAAACAAAATTGTTCATCCAGTGAGTTCAATTCTGTGTGTAATACTCTCTTTTTGATTATAATTAGTTGAAATTTGACTGACTTATATTATTTAAGTTTAATTTTCAATAAAGTAATTAAATTTTCAACAAGATAGTTGAATTTTCAATCAAATTGATGAATTTTCAACCAAATGATCGAATTTTAAATAAAAAGATCAAACTTCAATCAAAAAGAGTTAAATTTTTAACCAAATAATCTATTTCTTTAGAAGACAGATTAATTCTTAACAAAAATGGATAAGATTTTTACACAACATTTAAATATTCTATCTAAAAAATTAATTTTAAACAAAAAATATTAATGTTTAACAAAGAAACAAAAAAATGTCAACAAAATAGTAGAACTTTTAACCAAATTTTTGAATTTTCAACCTACAAAGATGAATTTTTAACCAGAACGATTTTTCAACGAAGGAGATTGATTTTCAAATGAATAGTTCTATTTTCAATTAAAAAAGAGGAGATTACTTTTCAAGTGAATAGTTCTATTTTCAATTAAAAAATATGAATTTTCAGTAAATAAATACTTCAAACAAAAAGTTGAATTTTCAACCAAAGATGAATTTTCAACTAAAATGGTAAATCTGCAAGGAAGAAAATAAATTGTTAACAAATGAGGTCAACTTTAAATAAAAATACACAAATTTTCAACCCAGAAGACAAATTTTCTACAAAGCAGTTGAATTTTCAAACCTGAAATATTGATTTTCTACCAAAAAGACTAACTTTCAACAAAATAATGTAATTTCCAACCAAAAAGACGAATGTTCGAGAAAATAAAGATTTGTAAGAACTAGAAAAAAATATATATCATCAAAATATATGAACTTTTAAGTCAAAATACGAATGTTTTTGTAAAACATTTGCATTTTCAATCCGAAGTTTGAACCAAAAAAGAAGAAATTTCGATCAAAAAAATTATTTTTTTACCAATAAAGACGAAATTCTAACTAATTTAGATCAAGTTTCAACAAAAAATGGATAACTAACAATTTCAGGTAGAAAATAAACTTAAAATAAAAAAACGAATTTTAAACCAAATAGTTAAATTTGTAAGCAAACATTTGAACCTTGAAACGAAAAAATTAATTTTCAACAAAGTGGTTCAACTTTTACCCAAGTACTTGAATTTTCATTGTAAAAAAAATCTCTTCTCAGTCAAAAATGAAATGGTTAATTTTTTCAATTAAAAAAAATAATTTTCTACAAAAAAAAAAATAATTTTCAACGAATAATGTAATAGTGGATATTTCAAACACAAAAAGGATGACTTTCTAATAAAACTGTTGAATTTGCAACTAAATAATAAAATTCTTAACGAAAAGTATAATCGACAGGAGCAAACAACTGAAGAAAATGAATAAAAATAAGAGACAAATAAATTACTAACAAAAACATTATATCAGATTAACCCTATTCTTCATTTTCAAAAATCCCTAACTTTACTCCGACCAATTTTTCATTTATCCTGGCTATTAATATTCAAATGTCAGAATGTTAATCTTCGAACATTTTTAACATACAATCTTTTATACATGGAATAACATAATTTAAAATTAAAATGTAAAATTGTCTAATTTATTATCCTAAACAGTGATTTAAAATGCCTGTTATAGAAATTGCCTGACTTTTCCAAGATTTTTTTCAAAATCCCTGACTTTCCCCGGCTTTATTGGAATCGTTGTTATAGTAGAAAAAAATCAGGAATAAATAAGATGTTTTGAAATATTTTCGATAGTAGCTTTGCTATTTTCACCGTGATAAAGTGAACAATCAAGTACTAGAAAGGCGTGTGCAAAATTCAAGGGCTTTTCCAGCTTTTTCCAGGTAAAAAAATTCAACAACTTTTCCAGGTTTTCAAGAATTTCCAGGATGCTAGACATCTTGCATACCCGTAAATTACGAGACTTATTTCAGTAAAACTTTCTACTGGATATAGGGACCACTCACTGACAAGTAGAAAAAGGCATGCGGATACGGTGGGACACATATGAACAGTCATGCTGCTATATATCGAAACAATTCTTCACAGAAACTAACTTTTTGTTTATATTTCTTATTATTTCGTTTTCGTTTCTCACCTGCCTACTTTTTTTCTTGAAAAATAAGAGCATAAATAAATATAAATAGCTAATATTTGTACATTTTATTATGTATATTATTACGAATATCAAAATTGAAATGTACACACTTTTTTAGAACATTGTGTGCCTTTCCTAAAAATTATTTTTCTAGTAGAACAATATCGAAGTCAATGTTATCTTGAGTCTTAAGAAAAATTCATACTTGTTTTAAAAATTAAAAAAATGTCAACCTATTTTTTTTGTTGAGAAAATCGCAAAATATTTCCTTTGCACAATACGCTGAATACGCATGAGAAATAAAACTGGTCAACATAATTTGATGTTAACATTTAAATGAGATATGTGTCATTTCCAGAATAGTTTTTTTGTGCTGAATTCGAATCAATTTCCCGTTTTTCACCATACATCAGCTTTTTCAGATTTGTTGGAACAACGTTCTCATAGAAGAATTATAAATCGTATTCTAAGTGAGTGTAGATAATTTTTTTTAACAAAAGCAGTGACATGATTTATGTGCAATTTTTAAAGCAAAATCCAAAAACTACCTGACTTTTGCCATGACTCGAACGGTTTTTGGCCAAAGTCACAAGAAAACTTCGAAAAATAAGGTTATATAGAAAACTTCATACTCGGACAAATAGGGCGTAGGGTAGTTGCGCCAATTGCCCTGCCTCTAATCCCTAGATCGAAAAAGGTTCTCTAATCCTACGGGTCAGTTGCGCCAAGTCTATACCTGTCCGAAAATTAAATAATCTCAACTTCATCTTTTGAAATGTGCCGGAGAACTGGTGTAATAAATAATATGTATAACAGATCACTGGATCCTAATGAGAAATGGGCGGAAAACTGTAGAATATTCAGATGTAATGCTTTCAGTTTAAACCCGAAATCTCGAAAATGCATAATTATTAGAAATATAGAAAAATGGAGTTATGTCAAATTGGCCTATTTTTGCTTCCTCATAGAGGAAGCTTTGTAATGGTAACATTTTCCAAAACTTTTTAATTCATTGAATTGAACCTTCCTCAATTTAAAAATGCCTAATACAATGTTCTAAGCAATTGTCCGGATTTGCGTGTGTGTGTGTGTGGATGTCACACTTTTTTGTGAACACGATAACTTGAAAACGGTTGCAGATAAATTGATGAAATTTGGTGGGCTTATTTCCCCCCCCCCCCCGCATTTTATTAAAGCGTAGGGAAGTTATGGTGATTTATATATTTTGGAAATCGGTTTTTTATAGTAAAACTTTTTTCATTAACATAATTCAAAGTTGATGCAAGAAGAGAAAAGATGCGTTGATTCGAGACGAATCGATTGACCTATAATATTAACACATTTTATTAAAGCGTAGGGAAGTTATGGTAATGCATAATATTTGAAAATACGGTTTTTTATAGCAAAACTGTTTGCACTAACATAATTTACAATTGATGCAAGAACGGAGAAGATTCCTTGATTCGAGGAAAATCGACTGATCTATAATATTAATACACTTTATTGAAGATTACGGAAGTTATGCTTATTTATAATATTTCAGTCGTCTGTTTCTAACAGGAAAACTTTTTTCATCGACATAATTCAAAGTTGACACATGAATAGAAAAGATTTTCGGATCATAAATTTTGAAATAGAATAATTCTCACAATTATTGTAAAAAAATCATAAAGCTGGGAAAGGGATAGGGTGCGACAGAACTTTTCCCTTCAATTTTCCAGCTCGAAAAATTATCATTTCGAATACAAAATTTGATTTGTCTGATTTGTCTTTGTATTTAAAAAATTGTTAGTATTATTTTGTAAATTTGTATTTTTTGTAAATTTGTATTTTTAAATTGATCAAAATGAAGAATTTGGTTTTTCTATTGTTGAAAAAAATAATTAATGCTTCCTCTATGAGGAAGCAAATACATTTGCTAACGGGAAGCAAAGTGCTCCTGAAATGAGCACCATATAATTATAAATACAATCAAAGTGGAAACACTCGAGATCGAATTCACAGCTAGTTTAAGTAGATACTGCAAAAAATAGTGTAAATTTCAATTTTTTTCTTAAATTTGAGGTAATATCGTAATTTTAAAGCTATTTTTTTACATACGAGTATATGTTTTACATATTTACAAAAATAATATGTTTACCACAAAGGATATTGAAATTTTTTCAACTTTTTTATTACAACTTTAAGTTCTTGCACTGTGTAAAAGTTATATATTGTTTATATGTAGTATACAAATAGTTTGGATGCGACCAACACAAATAAATCCCTCCCTAGGGATCGCGGGACCTTGTAGCTGGTGGGAGGGCTT
>CAKNYM010028204.1:0-36923 GCA_932195095.1 Andricus curvator | reverse complement strand
ATTTCAACAAGTGAAATGTTAATCTTTCTTTTTTAATGAGTTTTTCTTGCATGATACGGAGAGGATACGATGTGGATACTATAAGGATACGCTGTAGCGTATCCGTTCCGTTCGTTCGGTCCGCCAGGGATATTAAAGGGCAGAATTTAAGATATTCAAAAAATATTTTTTTATTGTGCAAAAATTACCTGAAATCATACCAATCTCTATAAAATCCAAAAGGATTTTATATCGTAGTCCTCTGTTTTTGATGTCCGAACCCTCAACAATTCGCCTTTTTTGATTATTCAATTTTCGTGTAGAGCGGATAACACGCTATTCAAGGCTAAAATAAGTGATGTCTGTAACGCCGAGTTCTCATTTTCTTGAGAAAATTATGATATCGTATCCAAAAACACTTGAAACGTTTTCCACCAAAAACTTTGAAAGCAATATATATCAAAAAAACCCACAACACATACGACGATTTCCCAAATACGGACAAAGCGGAGTTTAAATCTTTTGTCGCCACGCATTTCGCTTTTTTAATATCTCAGACATTAATGGTCAATATCCCACATTTTATACTCTCAATATAAATAGATACTGCCCTTTAATATCTTGTATATTGAATAGAAGATATTAGATGTTATGCCGTAATATCCATATAATATGGGTAAATAGCAAAGTTTTTAATATGAAATTTTCAATATATCTATTTTTTTCCGTGGCGGTACTCCTTAAATTTAATCTTAAATGCCAGTAGCATTTTAGACGGAGTTTTGTGACGTGCTACTTCTTTTTATCATTTTACACATTTGGCTACAATTAAAAAGTGAACAACAGCAGAACGTTGGAGTTCAGCAGTCATTTTAATTTGTGTCATTTGCGAAAGTAATCATTCCTTTTGGAATCTTTGCAGACTTTCTAAAAGAATTAGCCCGAAAGGGAAACACAAGAGACAAAAGAAGATTGACCTGCATACGGTCAATTCTCCGGTTTAGAAATTGATGTATCATATTCTATATTTCTATACCATATTTTAAACATTATATTAAATATTACGCTTTTTTATATAATTGTGAAGACTGGAAATATAGCATTCGTACAGTTTTGGCATCCCATCAAAAAGTATTTTACAATTAAAAAAAAAACATTTCACTTTGTGAGAATGTCTATGGCAATGAGCACAGATGAGAAATACACAGATGATGAACTCTGAATTAATGTTTCACACTAAAAATTAAGAAAAAAGCAGTCCAAGTGTTTCAGTCATAAATAAGTTTTATTGTACACTCCAAGGCGTAAAACGCGATCGTTTTAAAAACAAATATCTGGAACTCTGTTATTATGTCTGAATGTACACTCTGTATTTTTGTTCAGTTATACGTATAGTGTATATACATGTCTTATAATCGTGTTCTCTGGTCGATATATCAAGCTTAGTTGTTATACTTAAAGTTTATTGTTGGACGGTATCAGTTTGATATTTGCACAATATATTAACAATTATTATTTTGTCAACTCGATAAAAAAATACACAAAATACTGATATAATTATATAATTAGAACACTCTGGATCCCTGCCCAGATCGAAGTCAATTGCAACAAGAAATATATATTTATTTATATATAATATATATACTATTTATAATTATTTGTGCACAAGACACAACAGCGTATCGTTCTCGCTCTAAATGAAATTTACTCGTATCTTCTGAATTGATCAAATCTGAAAACGACAGGTTTTTAAATCAAGTTCTATTATTCTTGTTTTATTTTAATTGTAGCTTGTCTAGTTAAAATATTGAATAAAAGGGCTTCTGTTTTGAAGAACAATACGCCGAGGTACCCCGTATAGTTTAAAGAAATGTACAATATAACCTTTACATTACGTGGCCGATCAAACATTCTGAGCGTTTTTATGCTTAAAAAACATTTATTTATATAACGTAATCAATCGTTCAATATAATAACATTTATAATAATCAATGATGTTTAACAAATCGCACGTATCTCGATTTGCAGAGTCCATTCACCATTTAAAAAAAAATAAAAATAAACGTGCCTATTCATCAGTTCCTGATTGGCCACTTTTTTAATATAAAACTCTCAATTGTCTTTCATACAAAAATACTTGTTCAAAAATACAGCTTATTGGTCCAATTATTCGCATATCTACGTACATGTACCTTTGTAGTGAATAAACGTACACGCGTTTATTTACATATTCCGTACTTAATAAAGTCATCGCGTGCTATCACTAACCCTCAAGAGTCTTGAGTGTAAATGGAATGTGTTGCGTTTTTATGGTACACAGATAATATGAATTTAATATTTCGTAGGAATTATATTTACAAGACTTAAAAAAATCACCTAAGAAAATGACACGATCGTCTGCCTATTGCAGTTTGATTTCGACCTTTTTTCTTTTTTCCATAACGGCTCGGTACTCGTACCTCTACAGTCTACAATAGTCTTCGGAAAAACCTGACATTATATATTATTGTCAATTTATTTTATCAGAGTGATTCATTCCGATTAATTAAATACCTCAAAACGTCAATATAGTAGTAAAAAGAGTGTTTAGAAAAATATACGTCAAGTTATCTTTTAAACATTTAAAACGGCAGATTTGTCCGAACTCTAGAAATTTAATTTGAAGGTCTGACAGATCGTGGCAGAGCAAAGTCAGCAATATGCCGCTTATTTGGAAAATCTAGATTCTCATGCCGCTCGTTCGGTTACTGATAAAACTCTTTGCCGTGTGTAAAATCGAGAGAAACAGCATCATTTCAAATCTTTTGTATGAAAACTTACCTAAACGTTCACTCCCCGCGCTAAAACTCAATTAAAAGCGAATACAATCACATTTGCTTGTCGGAATCAAGCAACTTGACTACTAGAGTTCGAGTATTGAGATTTAGTACTCGCGACAAATTCAAGATCAAACCGCACAATAGATGAAGATGCACTTTGGTGACCACCTAGCACTCGGATTTGTCTTCTTCCACCAGTTGCTGGGTGTCTTTGCCCGAGTCGATGGGAGTTGGATCTAATTCTCGCCTCTTAAAGTGAAGTTGAGGTGGTTCTTTGTGTTGTATACTGGAGGGTTTCATTTCCGCAGGAACTTCGTAAATTCCACTGCCACTGGTTCCATTGGTGTTACCAGTTTCAAGGTTCACTGCGTCGTACATTGGATTACTAAAGTCTCTGTTTTTCGTGCTTACTTCATTAAGGTTATACTCCACATCGAGAGGTTCCTGCAAAATTAAGAGTACATATCTTATTTTCATTTCTTTCAATAATATAACAATTCAACTTGAACCTGCTAGGAAAACCAGGGAAATGCGCAAGTAGAAATTAAACACAGGACTTGCAAAAAAAACGAATTATACAGTAAGACCAAACTAATACCAGTCTACTAGTGTGTCACTCAAACTCACGCTTCCCTGTAACTGGTATGAATTTGAACTTTCTGACTGCGCTCTCAATCGCTGTCTATAAGTGTAGTTCTACCTTCCTCTAATGGATTCAAAACTAAATAGAGATTGAATAGTTGTGCATATCGATCATTTTTTAACAAAATCGAGATTTGCTTGAAACATAATTAGATGGAACTAAAATGTAATGGAGATCAATAATTTGTAATGAAAAAAGTCAATCGAGACGAGACGATCATCTCAACTGCAGGATCGTTTGTCTCTACATGATGAGTATCGTGTTCAAGGTTTCAAATTATTCTAACGAGATTTTGGAAAAAATTTTAAATGCTCGACATGCATCACTAAGATTGAATCACAAAGAAAAGTCACTGAAGCAAACAGCACTCACTGTTGAATAACTTACCATTCGATCAGTCGAAGATCCGCCAAACTCGACATTGCTGCCCTGTCTGAAGGAGACACTTTGAGCACCGGTTAGACTGCCAAGACCACCTGGTTTGCCACTGGAGGAAAAAAATCAATTTTCATGAGCAACAAAACAAGAAAACCTCTCACTCAAAAGTCGTTCAATAAAAATGCAGTCACTCACAATGGCCGTTTCTTGAGAACCAAAATAACGGCAGCAGCACCAAGCAACACCAGGATGGAGACAACGATTGGAATGACAATTGCAGCCGTGGAACTTCCCGATCGAGTCGCTGCCGGGAGAATCTCACAGTGCTCACCCTCATAATATTCTTGACACTCACAGCTAAGTTCATTGTCAGTATTTTGCATGCAAAAACCTCCGTTCTGACACGGGCAAATTCTCGGTGCAGGTTTCGGCCTTTCCTCCGTAGCATCGCAGCGCATTTGGCTTGCATGCGATTGTCCCGGCCGAGAGCTTTCTGGACACAAACACCTATATCCTCCATGAACCGCAACACAGAGATGAGTGCATTCACTCGATCGACAAGGATCGATCAGCGAGGTATTGTACCTCATCTGATGATAAATTTTCACGCCTCCAGTCGTTCCCATGCCTGATTTCAACGTCTGAGGAACTCCTCTCCCGAATTTATCTTGTCGAATCAACTCGCCGGTGGACCTCGACGTCCAGTACAAAACATTCTCAAAGACGTCAAGAGACATCGGGTGCTTCAGAGCGTCTCCATGCAGAACGACTTTCCTGTTAGTACCGTCCAATCGGATTGACTCAATCAGATTCAGTTTACTGTCTGCCCAATACAGAGTGTGGTCCATCGAGTAATCGATAGCAAGCGCAGAAGGTCTGCCAAGTTTTTCTCCGACCAAGATTCTTCTCTTACTGCCATCCATCCAAGCACTCTCGATTCTCGGAATGGATCCTACGTCTGACCAAACGACGATTCCTAGTTGAGGGTCAACGGCTATTGCAGCTGGTTCTTCTACTGTGGCGATGCTGCGTCGGTATCTTCCATCGGATTTGGCTACAACCACTCTGCCGGTCAAGCTGTCGATACTTTCGGCCAATTCGGTCCAGTAGAGATTTTCAGTCACCCAGTCTACTGCGATACTGGTAGGTTGATAGTTGGATGCTAAAAGTGAAAAGGTTATACATGTATTTATCAGCACAAGACATGAACGCCTAGATTGCCTAGAATAATAAAATAGTTGGTGGCTATTTGAAAATCACATACACTGAATGTTGAGGTCTTGGGCGAATCCTATCTTTGCTTCTCCGTTCTTCGCGTTGATCATGAACGAGCGTTTAATCCTATTATCGTGAGAATCGATCCAGTAAACGTATTCCATCCGCGGATCAAAGTCAATAGCGTGTATTCTATTTTCGTTCCCAATCACAGGCACTTCATCTCGCTTGTGAACGTCAAATGCTCGGATTTCTGATCTAGTTGCGTATATTACAAGTGCGTTGTCATCCTCAGCTCGGCACACTCCGCTCAAGCTATCAGAGAGCCTGAAGCCTTGGCGACACGAACATGAGTAATTTCCTTTGAGATTCATACACAGCTGTGAGCAGTGATGCGTGCCCTCTGCACACTCGTTAATGTCCTCGCACTGTTTATTGTTTATTTTGGATATTATGTATCCTGGATAGCAGGAGCAGATGTATCGGTTGTCGGTGATATTCTGACAATAGTGGGAACAGCCGCCTCTGTCGTGGTCCGTGCAGTACTTGTTCAGATCTGAAAAAATATAAGTGTGTAATTGCAGTGTTGGTGTCCGCGCGCACATCAGTGTCTGGCTGTGATCGGGAAAGGTTTTCTGCATTTTCCCACTTCCCTGACCATATCAGACAAATGCTTAATTTACGAATATTATTTAGAAGCTAAATAACTTACGACATCCTAATTCATCAGACAAGTCTCCACAGTGGTCTGTGTGATCACAAAGTTGGAGTCTGCTGATACAATTCTTGTTTGCACACAGATACTCATTAATCGGATCGCAAGGTTTAACTCTAGTTGCACACATAGTCATGTTATTTTCATCGGAACCATCTCCACAATTATCTATTTGGTCGCAAACCTGGTACTTGGGAATGCACTTGTGATTCGCGCAACGGAATCTTCTGTGAGGATCGCAGGGTAGGTTCGCTGAAAACCAAGAAACTGATTATCTACCTTCTCTGAGGTGCTTAAGACCTTCAAGATGAGGATGATGAAAAAGAGGAGCTTACCACACATTGCTACATTTTCATCTGAACCGTCACCACAGTCGTCAGATCCGTCGCATCTGTCCTGAAGAGAAACGCAGAAGTTGTTGTCACATTGGAAGTGAGTCTGCGGACAGTATCTTCCTCCGGGATACTTTGCCGGACATCCAATTTCATCGCTGAGATCTTTACAGTCTCTGGTACCATCGCATCGGAGATGACCTGCGATGCAGTGACCGCTCTTACACTGATAAGTGTCGTTCTATAAAGAAAGACAGACAGTACATTATTTAAATGAAATCAAAATAATAACTTACAAAAAAGTGTATTTCGTATGAAAGAGAACTTTTAGGATGTAGTACACCCTTCCACCCGTCCCACCTTGCACTTGTGTGTCTCACAGTTGAGTTCATCACTCGAATCTCCGCAATCGTCTTCGAGGTCGCACCGCCATCTAGAAGCGATGCACTTGCCGTTGGCACATTGGAACTCGGATTCTGAACATTTTCTGTACTTGTCCTTGCAAATAGCATCTGCCTCGTCGCTAGCATCTCCACAATCATCTGCAAAGTCACAGAGCCACTGCTTAGGCACGCATCGGTTGTTGGCACATTTGAAATCGGTGCTAAGATCGCAGACGGGACAATTTTCTGCTTTTTCATCGGAATTGTCTCGGCAGTCATCTTTGCCATCACAGAAGAGCCATTTTGGAATGCATCGGTAGTTGGATTGACCCGGACAACGCTGCCAACCTGTTGTGCAATTTCGTTGTCGACACATGTACGCTGGTTCGTCGCTGTCGTCTCCACAGTCATTGTCGTAGTCACACATCCACAATTTTGGAATACACTTGCCGTTCTTACAACTAAACTCTGTATTGGGGTCGCAGGTTCTGTTATCTGAAGGATAAAAGTAAGATATTTATTCACTGGTTCAAAAGCTTCGATGCTAGAAGAGATTTTTATTAGAGACATTTGTTTATAAACTTACGACATATAATGGGATCTTCATCACTGCCATCTTTACAGTCAGCATCTCCGTCGCACTTCCAGGAATCGTGAATGCAGCGTCCGTTTGATTTACACTTGAACTCCAATGCAGGACACTCGTGTGAACAGTTGACTTCGTCGCTATTGTCTCCACAGTCATCAGCGCCATCGCACACAGTAAGACTTGGTGTGCAGTTGCCGTTTTTACATTGGAAGACTCCTGCTCGACAAGTTCTCGCAGGACAGTTAGCCTCGTCTGAACCATCCTTGCAGTCTTTCTCACCATCGCACCTATAATAATAAACATTGAGAATAATCGTCAAGACAAGTTGATAGATATAGATATAAGTAGTTAATAGACATTTAATCCTCCTTTTCCTCCTCCTCCTCATCATTAAACTTACTTGTAATACCAAGGGACGCATTTCTCATCGGGTGCACCGCATCGATGCTGTCCAGCGGTGCAGTTAGCGATGCAGGTCTTCTGATCCTTATCCAAAATAAACTGATTAGGACACATGCACTTGAAGGAAGTCATTCCAGGTCGCCCAAAGCCCTCTAACAAGTACGAACTGGCTGGTGGAGAAATCAAACACAGATGGGAACAGCCGCCATTATTCTGTGAGCACGGATTATTATAAGGAAGTTGCCTCAAAGGATGATATATATGAATATCATAAGGTCGATGAGTTGTGTTACTCAGGAGCGTAACCTGAGCTCCAGAGAACTTCTCTGCCTTGCTAATAGCCTTCAGATTCCAATCCGTCCAGTAAATATGATCATCAAAGACCGTCATCGCGAAAACGTGTGGAACTTTAGCACCAGACAGTACAATTCGTCGATGGTGTCCTTCTAAATCCGCAAACGCTATGTAATCAAGATGCGCATCAGCCCAAAATATCCTGTCAGTAAAGTAGTCAATCGTGAGAGCATTCGGCCAGGCGATGTCATCTTCCCAGTTAAGAATCTGCGTAAAGTTGCTACCATCCATTCCCATCTTACCGATATAGGCTTGCAGATGCCAGGACGTAAAGTACAAATGTCCAGTTCCAGGATGAACAACAATCGCTCTTGGATCAGCGATTCCAGCCATCAAAGTCTTTCTATTTGTTCCATCCAACTCAGCTACTTCCAGATGTTTGGCATGTCTATCCAACCAGTAAAGCTTTCTTCCTACCCAATCAATCGCAATTCCTTCCAGACCAAGACTATCGTGTCGAATAATCGCCTGCTTCTCTCCACCACCGATTGGTGCTCTGTAAATCGTCTTAGCTGTCACGTCGCAAAAGTATAACATCTCCTCTGCATAATCAGCATCGAGCGCAACAACATTTACAAGATCTTGATGCATCAGAGCATATTGAGAAGCATCTGTTGACATGTTCCTGATGTAGTACTTGTTCGTGAAGATAACCCAAGGGGGAATTTTGTCTCTCCTCTTGCAAGTGTGCTCATCAGCTGCTCGTTCATAGTAAATCTCGTTACATTTACAGTAGAAGTTTCCTGGTGTGTTCTCACACTGCTGACTGCAAACTTGTGGCTTTTCGATGCACTCGTCGATATCTGCGCAGGCTTTGCCATCATCCAAGAGCTTGTATCCTGAATTACATTCACAGTAAAAACTCGTTGGTGTATCCACACATCTGTGTCCACACTGGTTCATCTCCACTCGGGCGCATTCATCAACATTGCAGTGAGGTGGTTCGTCACTCTCATCGGCACAGTCGGGTTCTTTGTTACAAACCAACTGCTGATCGATGCATACTCCATTTGCACACATAAATTCTCCTGGATTTGGACAGGTAGTGTTCTTTTTCTTTGAGGGACAATTGACTTCGTCCGAGTAATCTCCACAGTCATCCTGTCCATCGCAGTGGAATTGCTTCCTTATACACTTGAAGTTTTGACAAGTGAATTCAAGTTCAGAGCAATTCTTGTATCTGGAATTACAGAACTTGCCTTCGTCGCTACCATCTCCACAGTCGTTGTCATGATCACAGAGCCAGCTTCGATTGAGACACCTGCCGTTCGTGCAGGTAAATTGGTTGTCTGAACAAGGTGTGGGTGCTGGACAATGGTGCAGAGTCGAGTTCTCATCAGCTCCATCCACACAGTCTGGATCGCCATCGCAGAGCCACTTCTTAGGAATACACTGTGCCCGATTCCAGATTTTATTAGCGGTGCAAGTGAATTCAGTCTCTTCATCACACTTTCGGTCATTGCACTGATGCCTCTCGTCCTCGTCAGAATTATCAAGACAATCATTGTCACCATCACAGATGTATATCCTGGGGATACAGTTGCCGTTGTCACAGGTAAAGAGATCACCGAAACAGGTTCTGCCTTCAGATTGACAGTATCCTGGTGGCTCATCGCTGCCATCGAGACAATCGTCATCTCCGTCACAGTACCAAGTAGCAGGAATGCATCTGTGATTGGGACAACGGAAGCTATTTTGTGGACAAGTTCTCTGAGCGCAGTGTAGAGGATTTTCGTCGCTGTTGTCTCCGCAATCGTTGTCTCCATCACAAAGCCAATAAGGTTCCACGCATATGTTGGTCTTGTCACACTTGAGATGATTAGCAGGACAGGTCGTGTTCTGGGGACAGCGTTCGTGTGTTTCATCAGAAGTGACGTTGTCTTTGCAGTCATTGACACCGTTACAAACCTGTGACTGTGGAATGCAACGATGATTGGCGCAGGTGAATTCGCCAGCTGCACAAGGTGGATATTTGCAGCCTTCCTCGTCGCTACCATCGCGACAGTCATTTTCGTGGTCGCACTTCCACGATTTAAAGATACAGCGGCCATTGTTACATCTGAACTCATTGGGACTACAAGAGTGGTAGGAACAATAGTTAAGGTCTTCATCAGAGCTATCTCCACAGTCATTGTCACCATCGCAAGCCCACATTCGAGAGATGCATCGTCCATTTCTGCAAGCAAATTTGTTGCCATCGCAAGTAACATTTTTGGGTACACACATTCTATCCTCGTTGACGAGTCTGCTGTTATCGTCGCATTTGCATTCAGCGGTGCCACTTTGTCCAGGATGGCAGGATTGATCACACCCTCCGTTGTTGATGTTGCAAGGATTTACCTTGCACTGCTGTCTTGCTGGAGAATAGATTTGTAGATCTCTTGGGGAGTCCTCAAGTCGTTTCACCAATTCCACTTTGTCAGATCCTGTGTTCTTCTCTGCTCGATAGACACCTCTAAGTTGCAGATCAGTCCAGTAAATGTGCTCCCGGAAGACTGTGATCGCGAATGGATAAATTGTCGCTCCAAGGAGAACTTCCCTGTTATTTCCGTTGAGATCTGATCTCTCGATCTTCTCTAGAACTGCGTCGGTCCAGTACAGCATGCGCTCTTCGTAATCAATAGCTAGACCGCTTGGTTGAGAGAGCTCCTTGTCGATGATGGCCTTCTTCAAAGAACCTGCCATGGTGGTTCTAAAGATCTTACCAGAAGTGCCGAAACGACCCCAGTCGGTAAAGTAGAGAGAACCGTTACAAGGATCTACGACGATAGCTCGTGGTCTGTCTACTCTAGCAATCATCACCAGGTCCGTACCATCGATATTCATAGCATAGATGCTGTTATTCGAAGAGTCTGTCCAGTACACCTTCTTCTGTGTCCAGTCATATGAAATACCCTCAGGATTGATGCCTCGGTTGATGATTTTTTCAGGTTTCACTGACGAGGGATCTTCTGAATTGAGCCAGGCAATCATCGCCCATGGTCTAATTTGAGTGAAAAGCAATTTTTTGTCTTGATAGTCAAAATCAACGCCCACAACATTTGTCAAGTTTCCAACAGGCTTGAAGGGCAAATTGGTGGATTTAGGATCTAGGTTAATGGCCCGGATTTCGGTTCTTGTAGCGAAGACAATGAACTCGTCAACGTTTTCACACCTCTTTCCATCAGACGCTAGTTTACCGGTGGCACAATCGCACTTGACTTGTGTAGGAGTATTTTCTCGTGGAAGGGCGAAACACAACTGTTCGCAACCACCATTAGGAATTCGAGAGCAGGGACTGTTTTCATCCATCGGTTGAGAGGTTTGATCGAAGATGGCGATATCCCTCAATTTAGGTAGATTCGTTCTAACTGAGGTCGGCCGACTGATATTTCCTGGCAGCTTGCTCGCCTTGAAGACAGTGGCTAGATTCCGATCTACCCAATACATATCCGGGCCAAAGATCGCAACTCCCATCGGGTTTGGCAGATTATTTCGGATGACCATTCGGTTGCCACCAGTGTAGGAAATCTTCTGGATCATGTCGAGCTTCGAGTCAACCCAGTAGACATCGTGCGTTGATATATCGATCGTTAGATCACGAGGCGTGCTGATGCCACTCGTGACCAAGGTTGTCCAATTGCTACCGTCCAAGTTGGCCTTTCCTATTCTTGGATATTGACCATAGTCAATCCAGTATAGGACTCTCTTGATCGGATTGACCGCAAGTTCTCTGGGCGCATCTGTCGTTGTCTTGACTAATACCTTCCTGTTGCTTCCATCCAGCCGACAGACCTCGACGTAGTTGTCATGAGGGAATACATTAGCAAAATAGATATTTCCAGCGATCCAATCGATCGTTAACCCTCTAATTCCATTTGATCCAATTCCACTCTTGACGATCTGCTCGAGCTCAGTTCCGTTGGGTCTCACTCGAAAGATACCGTTCCAGTATCCTCTGTTGAACTCGACCCAGTAGATCCAGTTCTGTGCACAGTGCACATCCACATGAAGAATATGATGACCCATTCCAGCGATTGGAACCATCGCCTCTTTCGAGTCCTTCAAACTGTATCCTCTGGCCACATCGAGTTGAGTAACGACCGCGAAGGTCTTGAAGGGCTCGCATCTGTTGTCACCAACTTTACGGTATTCTATGCCACAGGCGCAGACTCTGGTTCCACCAGCAGAGGGCAGACAAATTTGATCGCAACCTCCATTATTTACGAGACAGGAGTGAGACCCGGTAGCACGTTTCTTGTATATAGTGAGCGTCTTCAAATCAGCATCGTTTTGCATTATTATCGTTGCATTATCACCATTTGGTAGGTTTACCCTCTCGATTTTCTCATACTTTGGATCTAGATAGTAAAGTTTATTCTCGTGGACGGCGAGGGCCTTCGGCAGCGCGATATTGTTAGCTGCTGAGAGAATAGTTTTCACGTTCTGACCGTCTGTTGTCATTGACTGGATAGTCTGAGAGGTACTGAAGTAAACGGTCTTACTTGGTATGTCTATCGTGATGGCCTCGGCGCCATACAGGTCCGGCACAAGTATAAGAGGACTTGTACCATCCATGTTGACTCTACCAATTTTTGATGGGACGCCAAAGCCTCCCTCATCAATCCAGAAGACATGTCCCTCGAGAGGATCAACGCACATCGATCTTGGTCTAGCTACACTCAATTTCGTCCCGTCATTCGCGAGAACAATTGACCTATATCTTATTTTTCCATCTACCTTTATAGCTTCGATGTTGGAAGCGTATTTGTTTCCAATAAAGAGATTCCTCCCGAGCCAGTCAAAGGCCAAAGTCGATGGGGATCCAACAATTCCAGTGTCACCGTTCGCGTTCGGGAACTCAGTTTTATTTCCACCTCCGTATGGAATCGTGTAAATTGTACCGTTTTCCTCATCGCCTTCCTTTCCTTGCAGCCAGTAAATGATGTGGTCAGTTCTATCGTAGTCAATAAATCTACCACCTTCAACTCCAACAACTGGAGTGATGTATCCAGACTTGGTATCTCCAGGCAAAAGCGACACGTCAATAATTTGCGATCCTCGAAGGACCATCAAGTAGGCATTTTCCTCTTCGATGCAACGACCATCACTCAACAATTTGAATCCTACTTGGCACTTGCAATTGTAGCCGTTGGGCGCACTCGGCGAAAGAAGGCAAAGATGTGAACATGAGGCATTCAAGCAAGGATTTGGTGTGATTGGTTGAAGTACCGGATGGTGAACGTGGATCGATAGTGGTTGGGAGATGAGGTGTGAGACAACAGTTTGATTTGAGCCGCGGAATTTGTGGGCGGACAAAACTCGGTTCAGTTGTCGATCAGTCCAGTACATTGTGTCCTCAAAGAGAGTGAGAGAGTGCGGATGGAGCAAATAATGAGAGTCAGCTAACACCTGAATTCTACCAGTTCCATCGTAGAGACAACTGTCGATGAAGTCAAGTTTACTGTCCGCAAAATAGATCCTCTTGTTGGCGATGTCTAGAGCCAGACCGTTTGGCCAGTAAATTTTGGTGTTGATAATGGTGGATCTCTCTGTACCGTCCATACCTATTCTCTCGATTCTTGGATTCTCGCCCCAGTCAGTCCAGAAAAGCCAGCGAGCACCTGGACTTGGATCGAGACACATTCCTCGAGGCTGTGTTATATTCTCCTTAACGAGGACCAATCTATTTGCACCAGTTTCCTTGGATACTTCAATGGTATTCAGTTTCGAATCCAACCAGTACAGATTTTGCCCAATCCAATCATAGGCCAAACCTTCAACGAGATCGAGACCAGTAGATATCACATCCTGAGGATCGCTGCTTCTGTCTAATCTCGAGATCTTCTTCAGCTTCATATCGGACCAAAAGATCGTGCCAGTGTGCATATTGCTTGAAGTTGCTACCACGTTTTCCACATTAATTGGAACTCTCTCGAGTGCTTGATCTTGCAAATCGGCAACAAGAATCGTGTGTCGATTGGAAATGATGAGAAAAGCCGCGCTGTGATTGAAAGCCTTACACGTGTGTTTGTCTTTTTCAAGCACGTAACCGTCGACACAGTTGCAAAGATAATTGCCCTTTGTGTTGATGCAGACCTGAGAACAACGTCCAGGTGGATCGCACTCGTTCATGTCCTGACAAGTGAAACCATCACTGCTGAGTTCCTCTCCTTGTGGACAAGTACATTGAGCACCGTAGGGTGTTTGCAAGCAACCGTTGGTGCAGAGGCCTCCCTGGTGTTTGCATTCTGCAAGTTCACAACCAATGCCCTCGTCTCCTCCACCTGGGCAGTTCGATTTACCATCACAGACATTTGTAATATTGATGCATCGGTTTGTAACGTTGGGACACTTCCATTGCGTCGATTCGCACTTGAATTCCGGCGCTTTGCAAGCGTGCAATTTTGTGTCTTCATCAGATCCATCACCACAGTCGTCTTTTCCATCGCAGACGTAGGCTTTGAAAACACACTTGTTGTTGTTGCACTTGAAGAACCCAGGTTGGCAGTGCACCTGGCCACAACTCTCAGGCTCATCCGATTTGTCATGACAGTCCGCTGTTCCATCGCAGTACCAACTCTTGGGTATGCAAATTCCAGAACTCTCGCACTGGAATTGCTTCTCGGTATTGCACTGATCCGGTGCCAGAGATGGACAGCCCACTTCATCGCTTCCATCATTGCAATCAGAGATACCGTCACATTTGTAAGATTCGAGAACACACATCTTTTGATCTGCACAAGTAAATTGCGTGCTGAGACAATTAACTGGTGGACAGTCCATTTCATCCTGCTGATCAAAGCAATCGTTGTCACCGTCGCAAACCCAGGATTGAGGTATACAGTGTCCTGAACGTGGGCATGTGAATTGGAAGTAAGAACAGGTTTTGGCTGCGCAGAAATCACCTTCATCAGAGCTATCTCCGCAGTCGTTCTCAGAGTCGCATTTCCAGGTTGCGGGTATGCAGCGGTTGTTGCTACATGCAAACTGACTAGAACTGCAGGTGACGTTGGGGCAACCTGCTTCGTCGCTGTAATCTCCGCAATCGTTCTCGGAATCACACCTGAAACTCGAGGGAACACATCTGCCTGATTTACACTGGAATTCATTGGCGCCGCAAGTCGGCTTTGTGCAGTTTTGATTCTCGTCGCTATTGTCAAGGCAATCGTCATCTCCATCGCAAACCCAGGACTGAGGCACACATCGTTGATTGGCGCATGTAAAATCCCACGCATTTGGACAAGCTTTCACTGGCGGTTCAGCTTCCTGGTCTTCTATACAAGTAGTCTCGTCATCGTGAAGTTTCTCTCCATAGGGACATCCACAAACTCTTGTGAGTCTGGTTGGCGAGAATCTAGTAGTACTGTTGCGTGGAACAGCGAAGCAGAGTTTCTCGCATTCGCCGTTGTTTATCGTACATGGATGGTCCGTGTGCGGCTGCTGAATATGAGGACTATAGACCTTGACTCCATACAACCGATTTGTATAAGGCTCGCGAACAAGAATAGCTTCCTGCTCTCCAGTTTCCTTGTGCAGGCGTATGATGGCATCCAATCTCCAATCAGTGATGTACATCCACTTGTCGTAAATCGCTATTGAGAAGGGATGCCTTATCAGTCTTGAGTTGACGGTCCTGACGTCAGTACCTTCCAGATTCGAGTGTTGGACATGATCAAGCAATGCATCGCACCAATACAGCCTGTCTTTGCTGAAGTCAATCGCGAGACCATTTGGCCATCCGAGAGTCAAGTTCTTGAAGACGATTAAGTTCGATCCATCGGCTCGAGCTCTGCTGATGTTTGCGGGTCTGTCCCATTCCGAGAAGAAAATAAATCCCTGATTTGGGTGGATGACGATTGCCCTCGGCCTCTTCAAGTTCTTCAAAAGAGTCCTTCGGTAAGTGACGTTTCTAGTGCTGAGTACGTTTAAGGTTCCCTTCCGCGAGTCAATATAGTACAAGTTCTTTGACGCCCAGTCAACCGCTAATCCTTCCACTCCCTCGTTTTGACTTGCGAGAACGATCTCACGTCCAGTGCCATTTTGACGGACTCGGTAGATCACATCTTGCAACACGTCACTGTAATAAATATACTGATCACGAGCATCAAAGTCCAAACCGACGAACCTAGCTCTCCTGGAAACTACAGGCAGGATAGCATCACTGAAGCCTTCCATCACAGGTTCCAGAACACGTCCTTTGATGAATCTCTGCTGCGAGTACATGAGAAACTCCGTCACCAGGTTACAATTCCTCAAGTCCAATGAAAGCCTCCAGCCGATGTGACAAGCACAACGATAGGCCAATCCAGAATCGCGGTCAGCCGCAGCTGTTACGATACACATGTGCTGACAGCCTCCATTATTGATTCCACAAGGATTGGTCACCGATTGTTGGACCAGGCTATGAAGAACTTTGACCGCTTTTGCATCTTTGGCTTTGAATATATTGCGGATCGAAGATTCGCCGGCGGTTTTTTTTACGCTCAACACAGCTTGTTTCGTACTGTCTGTCCAAAAAATTCTGTCCTCGAAGAGCGCGAGTCTCATCGGGGCTGGAACCTGTGTTCCTCGGAGAACCATCACTCTATTCCGTCCCATATAATCAGCAGTCTCGATATAATCTAGTAGAGAATCGCACCAGTAAATTCTTTTAGCGTAGATATCAGCAGTCACTCCAGAAACCTTGTAGGCAGCTTCAGAGATGATGGCCATTGTGTTCGTGCCGTCCATGTTTGCTCTTAATACTTGTTTGCTGTCGGCTATGAACATCAAACCCACGGTAGGATCAAGAGCAATATCTGTGGGACTAGTTAAGTTTGATCCAAGAGCAATGCCATGGAAATGACCATCTAATTCGAAAACGTCTATTTTCTGTACTATCGAGTCGACTACATAGAGTTTGTCTCCAACCCAGTCCACAGCGATTGCAACTGGCACCCAAGATCCTGGCAAAGAGATGTCCACGTCCGAGTTGGCTTGATTCCCACTCAAAGATTGAGAGTGAATCTTTCTCGTCTTGGTGTCACTCCAGTAAACGAGGTTCCGATTGTAGAGAAAGTCAACTCCACTTGCTCCGGTTGTATTGGCCACTAACTTCCGATCTAAACCAGTCTCATCCATCCTCCAAATTTCTCGATCCTGAGCTAAAAGCAATTCTACTGGTGAACTTCCCTTCGAAGCCCGACAAGCGTTCCTTCCTTCGAGATCGAATCCTGGAGCGCAGCTGCAGATATAGGAACCATCAGTGTTCTCACAAAGCTGCTCACAGAAGCCCCATTCCGAGCACTCGTCTCTATCTACCAGAAAAGGAAACCAAATTAGATAATAAAATTGAGGGATTGTCGATACCGCCAACGATCTCAAATTCCCACATTTTTCCCTCAGAGTGAGATTAGAAAGAAAAATAGGAAAAAGAAGAGAAAACTTGGCGTCTTGGCGTGATTTTCCATTACGAAATTATAATTCAGTATTAAAGATTGCAAGTTTATATCCTGATGTTGCATTCTTCTAATAACAAATAATTGTAATGACACAACCAATTTTTTAAACGCTAATTCCCATATATGTAGGTATATCTAAAGTTATTATTATCTGACTCCGTACGTAACACACAGTTACATTTCAGACTCTGTTTTTGTTCTCGTCGTTGATGCTACTGTTTTCTCTCTACAAATAATAATTAAATATAATTTGTTGGAAATTTACCAATACAAGTCCGCGAGTCATTCGCAAGAACTCTTCCGTCTTGACACGAACAAGCTCCACCGGTAGGAGATGCTTGACATTTATATTGACATCCTAGAGCGCCACAGAGATTCGTCGCTGTAATAAATTTTGATTTGATTTATGAATCATGAAATAGCTCTTAGATGGGACAAATAATGATTTTTAAATTTATTTATAGAGGGAAATACATACAACAAGCGGACAATTCATCAGCTCCGTCTTCACAGTCTTGTTTGCCATCGCACAGCTGCGATTTGTTGATGCATTTTGGTTTTCCACCTGGAGACCCTTTTGGGCACATAAATTTCGTTCCGGGACAAACCATCGCCGTGCAAGTTTTTTCATCAGACCCATCATCACAGTCTCTGTAGCCATCGCACTGAAATGCCAAGGGAATGCAAAGTGCATTTGCGCATCGAAATTGCTCCGATGTGCATTCAGGAAAACCTGTTGAGCAAGAATGTTTCTCATAATTAATAAAATTCCATTTTAAAATCATTCTAAAATATGATGATAAAGTTCATAAAGCGAGATGCATATAGAGAGCGTACAATTCTAGAATAACTCAATTGCAAAGAGTTGGGTACTTTGCAATTAAATATTATCTTTTTAATGCATTTTTTCGCACTTGCAGTTAAGTCGGATATTAACTAGATTTTTATAAGGTAATTACGTATTTTTTGGTTAGAATCTTGATCAGAGTATTGTGCAATTGTGCATGTTCAAAACATGTTTCAATTTTTGTAATCTTGTGGAATGTTTACTTTTCGCTTGAAAAGGACGGAATGGAATTTAGAGTCGTTTGCATATTTGCCAAGGAAATGACGATCCCGTTGCAGAGCCGCAAATGTTTCTTAACAAGCTCATAAACGACTAAAATCCTCATTACGTCCTACCTGGATATAAACCTTGATTTCGAAGTTGAAGAACAAAAATATCACAATACAATATCTAAATGAAATGAAAAAAGATTCATTGTCAACTAGCTATTTAAAGCAAGAAACAAAATGAAAAAGATATAAACCGCACTTTGACAGATGTTCTTTTACGAGATTTTATTAACATTTTACTAGTAGAAGAATATTGAACTGGCTTTGTCAATATTTTCATTAGACTTTCTTTACTAAACCATCAATAATTTGTACTTTTAATCGATTTGCTTGATTCGTAATTAACTATACTAATTATGAATATTAAGTATAAGAGCAAGTATTGCTACAAAATAATTTTTTTTCTGAACTTACTGCAGTGTGCTTCGTCACTGTTGTCATCGCAGTCATCTCTGTGATTACATCTTGCAGTTTGCTCAACACAACGTTGTGTCGTATTACATCTGAATTGGTCTAGTCTACAAGGAGCTTTAGAAGTCGTGCAACCTTCTTCGTCCTTTCCGTTTCGACAGTCCAAATAACCATCGCACCTCTTCTCTTTTGGTATGCAAAGTTCAGGCGTCGTTCCGCTACACCTGAAGTCGTCCGTCTGACATTTCCTGTAATCTGAAAACAAGACAATGAAGAAGATTATTATCTTTTCTTACTATTTTTTTGTTCTTTTTTTTATTGTTTAATTACTATAATTCATTACAATTGTTAATGAACTACGGAAATGTTCGCTGACAACTCAAAAGATTTATTGTGCACTGGACTTTAAACCAATCTCTAATCCGCTTTTCAAGTCGACTGTTCAGATATTTGTTATCCGTCGATGTAATTGAGTAATTAATGATATCGATAAATTATCCAATCTCATCTGCACGATCATTGAATTTTAATTACCATGCCTTAAAGTGTCAGTTTCCCAAGCTTGAAGGTGAAAATCGGACGAAAACAATGTTGATAAATTTAAGAAGAATGGAAGAAAAATAATGTTACCACTGTCGTTCTCTGAATGTAGAAACTATAATTGTGGTTTTTGTATTTACAGACACAGTGGTTACTAAGGAGTAACCACAATTGCTGAATTTCTAGTTAGTGAAGAGCTTTGTCCAAATTATGTCCTTGTAAGCATTGTGCAAACTTGATTTATAATTTAGATCCAATTGAACCTCATAGTATTTTTCTCTATTTTAGATAAAAGCAAGAACGAACAGAATTTTGAGGAAAACTCACAAATACAGAGTTTAAGTATTTCAAAAGCCGGAATTTTTCTTGAAACCAAACCGTGCGAAAAGAGACAATATGATGTAATTTCAACAAGAAATTTCCTAACAGTAATGGTGATGCAAAATTCGTCTACAATATACTATATTTAATTTAACAAAAAATCTCTTTGCACAAAAAACTATACTCATAGTTTAGAGAAAAACCTTGACAAATACAGATAGTATCTGTTTTGAGACTTGAATCTCTTTATACAATGAGTTTCTTTCATCTAGATTGTCTAATCATTTCAATTGTTGAACACTTTGGAGCTGGTGCTGATGGTGGTGGTGGCGATGGCAAGAAGTGTTTGATATCTATTTCGTAATCGGCAGACGGTTGAGATAATCGCATGAGAAACTGAGCCTAGAATATCTTCAGGAGAAGATTGCCGGCCAAGAAACTCAAGGCAATGCAGAAAAAGCTATGATCCCTCAAACATTAACACGAAGAACCTGTTTCTCGACATCTGCATAGAGACCTCGAAGGGTTCCGGCTCCGATCGGTGGCTGTCGTTATCCATTCTCGTTTGCCTAGGAAAGTAAGTGTTCGAGAAATGCTATGTAGCAATAAACCACCATCTCCTTCTTCATTACTTCTCTGTCTTTCCATCTACCATCCTTCACTTGATTGTTTCTCTCCAAATTCTTCTCACACTGTTCATCTCAAGAACCTTCACGTCCAGGCGATAAATGCTCAGCGACATGAATAGGAATTCAAAATTAAAATTTTTTTCATCCCGGTAGATACTCCAGAGTCAGTGTCTTGGCACCAATGCCCGGACAGTTTGCACAGAAAAAACTAAGAGAAATCTTTACCCGGATTTCAAAGTAAAGATTACAGGCATCACAAATTACCCTTCGCCGGTAACAACCTTTACTTTATCTTATAAGGTATTTCTTCTGCTTTTACCCACGTTGCGATGATAATTTTAAATATTTACCTTGATGGTCGTTGGAATACTCATAAAAGGTGCCAAGACTGACTTTAGGAAGTTACAAGTCGAATTTATCCGATTTGTTTGTTTCCAGAGATCTTCAAGGGGTAGATATTCATGTCCCAAATTTCATTGTTCCCAAATATCATTAATTTATTCCAAAAAGTATTAGAAAGCAACAGAGAGTTTCTAGGTTGGTAATCAAGCACACTGAAATAACTATATAATCTAGGTATTTTTATATGCCTCATCACCAATTCACAATTTTTTGGGAGAAATGATATTTGGGAACACTGAAATTGTTTTAGACAAATCCCTATCGGGAAAGTTGAGGATCTCTATCGGCAAGAAAATTCGAGTCCTCTGGCTTTGAATTAAAAAAAAATAAGTGAAGAAAAAATGGTAGCTCAATGAATGAATTATCATTTTAAAGGTCAAACTGTTGTACGTTAATGATCCTGATACCAATGTGCTAGAAATTTTTTATGATTTACAGATCCAAAAATCTCATAAAAAGTAAGGAGCGAACTATGAAGCATAGTTGTTTATTGAAAAAATAATAGGAAAAATCTGAAAAAATTTATTAAGGTACTTTAAACATTTCTCAATTAATTTCCGTTGAAGAAGTTATCAAAATATCATACAAATTATTTGTCATTCTAACACAAATATACAACCATATTATCTTCAGTTCTAACTAAAATAATAAAGTGATTTTTAGTTATTCAGACTATCTGTAATTTTTGGCGATTTCTAAAAAGTGTGTCGTTGTTTTTTTCTTCGTGGAAATTGCGATATTTCAAGGCAGTTTTTTGTGTTGGAAAAAAGTGTAAGAAACCATCGGCGTTTCTTTCTTTTTTTCTGGGTTCGTTCTCGCCTTTCCCCAAAATGTGCTTCCGAACATTTTCTCTGGCCTTTATTGTGCCATATCTCTTTTTAAGACATCTGAAAGGAAGGCGAGAACGACCCCAGCAAAAAAAGTACCCCACTGGTTTCTTACACTTGTTTTCCAATACAAAAAAAACTGTCCTCAAATATCGCAAGCTGCATGAAGAAAACAACAAGTACATACTTTTTGAAAAATGCAAATAATTTTAGATAGTTTAAATAAAAGCCTCCACTTTAAAATACTTCAATATCTTCATTAGAACTAAATATAATAGTAATATTAATATTATTACATTCTCTTCAGATAAGGTATTAGATTTTTGTAAAATTTGACCCCCCCCCCCCCCATTGTGGTCAAATGTCCACGTTTTCATACCTTCTGAAAAGAAAAACGTTGCTTTTTGAAAGCCCTACAAGATTGTCATAACAACTTTATGAATTTTCTTGAAAAATCAAAAATTCAAATTTTTATCGATGAGAATGTGCCCGCGCTACGGGCAGACTTTTTTTCAATAAAAAACAATGCTCTAAAGTTCATTGTCGCTAAAAACTGTCAAATTTCCTTATTTTGTATGAGATTTTTAAGTTTGTAATCCACACAAAATTTTCTGACATATTGGTTTTAGGCTCTGTAACGTGCAATACTTTTAACTGTAAAATGCTCATTCATTCATTAAGCTAGTACTATTTCTTCAATCATTTTGCTAACGTCAAAGCCAGATGACTCGAATTTTCTCGCCAATAGAAGCAGTAATTTCAAATAGGGGCGTGACAATTTCAAAGAGTTGTCAAATTTATTTTGGAATAATGAAAGCACTATATGTTATGAGAAAAATTAGAATTAATATATTGTACATCAAGGAGGAAAAGTAGTCTTTTTACGACCAAGCAGGAGTTTGCAGGAACGAGTTGAATTAAGATGCATCACTGTTAAAAAAACGCAAGGCGTAAAACGTCTTCCACTTTCGCTAAAATAAATAATGAATGTGTTTTTTAAATATAAGTTATCGCTTATTTGGAATTTGGCATCTCTCATAAGAGTGGACTTCAAATTGTGTATAGAAAAATGAGCAAAATAGTTTCTCGGTTCTTGAAATGGAATAGTTTTACAATGAAATATAAACGTTTGCATCTCACAAGAGTCGACCTTAAATTGTGTATAGAAAAATGAGAAAAACGGTCTGTTCGTTCTCGAAATGGAATAGACTTATAATTAAATATAAACGTGTGCATCGCATAAGCGTCTCGCAAGAGACGACTTCAACTTGTGTGTAAAAAATGAGAAAAACGGTTTCTCGGTTCTCGAAATGGAATAGTTTTACGATTGAACATAAACGTGTGCATCTCATAAGCGCCTCCTCGGTACACACGATACTTTATGTAATAAGAGTATGGTTTTTGAGATTTTTCATGAAATTTAAAAGTGGTAGAAATCAATGGCCTTCGGTGTTTGCCTAAATATCTCAGAGGACCTCAGGAAGATAATTCCGAGGGAAAACTAGAATCGAGTTCGAGAATTAATTAATTATTTAATTAATTAGAATTATTTGAGATCTTTGACATCTAGTTGTTTTAAAGTTAGAAGAAAGCTAAGAAGATTTAAAAAAGCTTTTAATCGGGGGGTTCACAACTCGATCGATGGAGTCTACACGGACGTGAAGTGAATTCAAGTTACTTCAAGTTATTTCACGCCAGTGACTTCAGCGAAGATGTTCACCTAATTTCACGAGTTGTTAACCACTCGCTTTTCACAGTTTGGCAGGATAAAAATGATCTTCACAAAGAAATTTCCCTGCAAGGCCAACAATTTTGTTTATGCTCTGATTTGGAGAGATGTGAGTCCATTTTGAAGACAATCATAGAAATTGATTGTGTAAAATGTAGGTTTGATGAGAGAATAATAAAAAATTCTTACTACATCCGGCCTCGTCGGTGCCGTCGACACAGTCTACTGTCATGTCACATCTCTGGTGGGGAGGTATGCAGTAAGTTTTATTAAAGATATACTGGCCGCACGTGATTTGTCCAAGCTCGCATTCAGGAGGTTCTGAAATATAAAAAAATCAAAATTAGAATATTTAGAACAACATTTTACTTTTACATTTATAAAAATTGTATACTGTATTAAAAAAAATGTTTAGAATTTACAATTTGAATTATTATTATTATTTTGTTTTTATCTGTTTTAGAGTAAAAGTGAGTTTCTTTCAAGTTAGGAGATAATCCATCTCGATCAGTGGATTTTCCGCTTGCATGTCGGGATTTTTTTCTCGTGTTGTGCAGAAGAAGGTCACGCTCGTTTCCGCTTCATGAATGATTGAAGCTCAACAAATACCGTTGATCGATCTTCCTCATTTGAAATGCAACAATAATGCTTCGTCGTATTGTTTATATGCTATCTTAATTTCGTTTTTATTTCAAATAACTCTCGCTCTTTGCCTCTAGCAAAAGCTACCATTCACATAATAGGTACATATGTTGTAATTACAGGAAGTGGAGATATACAGATATTTGTTATGAAATTGGACATTTTCCACGTAACTAATAACAATAGGAATCAAATTTTTGCTCTCAAACAATCGCGTCTTTATTATAAAATGATTGTTTCGATTCAATTGCAATGAGGAAATTCGAATATATAATTCAATTTATCATTGTTGATTGTTAATATTGCTGTGAAAAATAGTACTGTTAGAAAGATTTGCACTGAGTGACTAAATGAGTACAGAACTGAAGATTTAAACAGCTGCCGCAAACATGAAAGATTGAGCAAAGTTGCACTCAACTGAGAAACCAATAAAATGGGCCTGTTGCTGTATAGTATAGTAACAGAGTAGTAACAGAGTGCGACTGATGTGCAGGCATAAAGTCAGTGCTAGTCCTTACTTTTAAATAATTACGTACAATTTTACCGATAGAAAACAGAAAAAAGAAAACTCGCTGGACATTTGGACTTGGCATTCAACTTTATGCTCCATAAAATATGAACATAAATCACAACATTTATGCATATCTTCAATCATTTCATAGTACATAGTTCAAGAATTTGAAATTATTCCTCCAAACGTACAGTTACACGAAGAAATTTTGATTCAAATTTGAAAAATTCAAAATATTGCTTCTTTCATTTCCTTATTATGCAATAAGCAAACAAAGTGATTTGTGGAAAGCATCCTATTCCTATTATGAAAATAGTGTAAGAATTTCTGTTTCTTCTCGCAGTTGGAAATCGATGGGGTCAATGTTCTGAAATGGGGTAAATCAAAAGGGCACTTACGGCATGACTGAAATTCGTCCTCTGCATTATCGCAATCCTTTTGATAGTTACAGACCCAGAGGGACGGGATGCACTTTCCGTCAGAGCATCTGAACATTCCCATCGGACAACCAGCTCCATCGCCTAAAACAGAAATGAATAGAAACTGATGAGCAATATTCGTAGCGTGATAGGTGAAAGGTTCAATGCTTCCTTGACTCGCCTCCGGAATGTACTATTTCATCCAATACATACTGATGACTCTCTACTATCACGAAATTATCATTTCAACACTCACAAGGGGAAGCTACACACTTCGAAATTTTTTTTGCATACATACTCCTCCCAGTAATAGGTCATTACCAAACTTGTGATATGCTGAAGTAATAAGACTCATTGACCTTTTTTTTATATGAGATAAAAGTGAAATACATGCAAACAGTATATAATAAGAATAAACTAAATATTCAAATTTGAAGAAATATAGTACAGGGAAAAAATATAGAGAAAAATAGCACTTTATGGATTTTCATATCTTTGAATTACCTATGTGACTTGTTGGGTTTCAAATGTCATACAACATTGAAACGTCACGTGGATTTTTTGTTTTGATAAAAAAATCGGAGAAACTATATAACTTGGCATCCGAGTATTGGAAAAGTATAAAAATTTGAAAACCAGTTATGATATTGATTCCACTAATTTTTATTGCAATTAGGCCTGTTTAATCTTTATAATTTTAAAGTAAACGGTGAAATCAATTATAAATTTGAAAACTCTGTTAAATGTATTCCTGTTTAATTAGCGCATACTTCGAGAATTTTAATTTCAGCTATATACTATCTTTGTTTTAAGGATTTAAAAATGTGATTCATTAATAATAATAGTCAAAATAATTATTGCTGTAAATCCTTATTTTAAAGTTTATGCCGATATCGTTGGTTAGTTTTAAACGATATTTGTGGCCAGATCAAGGATAAATATCGTTGGTTCAGCTATACATTTTTTTCATGTAAAATAAAATGAGATAAAAATAGAAAATAAATAAAACACGAAGGAAAAAAGATGTTTCTTCTTTCCTTGGCATAGTTCCTTCGTAGTTATTGAAAGTGTATTGCAGAGCTGTTTATTATTTAAAAAGTTTTCCAAAGTATTGTTTTATTTATTGGTAATGTCAGGAGAAGAGTCGGACAATGTTCTTTAAATTTGAATATTTTTTCTATTCTTATAACACCATTTTGAGGTATTTTATTTGTATCCTATATAAGAATAATGATAACCAAAATATAAAAGTTCAATTAAATGAAGAAAAATTAAAATTTTCTGTTAAAAAACTTTTCTTCAAGTAAAAGTGGTAAAAGCTGAAAACCCCAATTTTTCATATGAAAAAAATGTTTAAACATTAATCTTTTAGCTTAATTTAAATAAAATTAATAATTAATTGCGATAATAAAACATTTTAATGACAAAAAAAATGGCAAAAAATGCAGGCAGCAGAAATCGAGCCCAGACTTTCTGGTTATAAGCTCGGAGCGTTACCGCCTGATCTAACCCAGAGTCACCCAGAATAGAAAGACTTTTGCATCGCGGTCCAGGTGATATGCGTGGATTTTTTTAAGTCGTTTTGCTATTTGCAAATACATCTACTTCTACTTCCTGCTTTGGGAATTGAACCCTCGCCAGCGTGGCTACCAAAGTTCCTCCATAATTCTCCCTATTTCAATTTTTGTAACAGCTATTTATTCTGTTTTCCATCACTTTAATAGAATAAAATAGTCCCATCCGGAAACAATGCACCGTAGTTCAATATTTACTCTAGAGAATGAAGCTTGAAGACGTGAAGTAAATTAACATAAAAAAAGTTTTTTCAAAGAGACTGTTTTACACCTCAGCGTCTAATTAAAGCGGAAGTAATTTCGCGCATGAGATGCGACTCTTCGAGAAATATGCACGTCGCTTATTTATACCTACGTTGATGCGAAATAATGGAAAGTCAGTTATTGATAAGCGATCGTGAATCGTGAAATACGATCGAGACAAGTTTCTCATTTCTTCTCACTGGTACTACACCTCGAGGTTACTACCGGTGGCTGGCTTGTCTTTCTACAATTTACCTAAACATAAAATCGCATATAGCGATCGAGAAATTCATGCCATGAGATCAAGGAATTTAAATTTGACAAGATATACCCGCAGGTTATTTACAGACAGAAACTTGAGTCTAGTAACTGTACTAAAATTCGCTTGAAAGAGTAGAAATAGTCGATTGCCTCTAGTAATAAAAACTCTTTAAAGATACCTGACAATGCGTAAAATGTCCTGTCATTCGATTGCCCTCAATTGTCAATTGAAAACCGAAAACCCAAACCCACTGAATAACATTTAAAAAGTTGAGCAGTTGCGAAATTCAATAATTATAATGAATTATCTAATCTTCTAAGAATTTCAAGGGAACAATAGAAGGTTGTACGTAAAGTAGGTACATACATTAAATTATTGAAAATTATGCAACGAGCGTGAATAAATTTTTATCTGCATAATATACCGTATTTTTATTATATTATGTATCAGAGGGATTGTCCCTCATTTAAATTTGAGCCAGTCATTCATTTATTCACGAAGGAAGGGAAGATGATAAAATAAAAGGTGCTTTTCGATGATAAATTTCAAAAATTAGGTCTGATCATATCATGCATGTTTTATACATTGTTCTTATAATTTGCAAAATGTAGGTACAAGTTATAAATAGAAGAAAAAATTGGTGTTGAAAAATAAAATCCAATAAATAAATATAAATGAAAGGTACACGTAGCCACGGCCTAAATAAAATGTATTATGTAATAGCAATTCATTTATTAAGAAATACATAAATAGAATATGCGGCTACGAAGCCAAACGCGAAAATATGTTGTCGGGATGATTCAACGCTGCTTTCGTCAAGACAAAATAATGATGTCAGTTATATGCCTTTTGAAGAGAGAATGGAGCATTAAGGACTTCTTCGGCCAACACGTGCACAATTGCACATTCGCGCGAAAAGGAAATGCCTCAGGGCTTTTTGCTAAGCAGAAGTATCATGCATTTGCAAAGTTTGAGAGAGGTCTTGGGCGTGCTCAATATTTTTATTTCAAAATGAAACAAAAAATGATCCTCGCTATAAAATTTGCAAGTCAAACTCCACGACAAAGATGAGAACTGAGAAGGCGTTGTTTTTCGATGGCGATTCTCTGAAATAAATTTTTAACGATGCATAGCTCTTGAGTATAAATTGATATAAAATTTCCGCTCTTGAAATTGTGAATTGGGCACGGGACAAAAATGAAATAAGGAAAAAGACCTTTAGCCGGAATGAAATATTAATTGATCAGGTGACACCTGAGGCGTTAACCGAACCAAAATCCCATTCCGTCACGATTTCCGTTGGCATTTCCAGTGAATGGAATTTTGCCAATGGAAAGTGTAACAACTTTGGCTTCGTACCATGGTGTTCATGTGTACGGCGTGATCGAGAAAATAAGTGTTCAACTGCTCAATCATCTCTAGGAACTTGTGATTAAAATTCAAGGCCCGAAAGAAAGATAGATGCAAAATACTAGTCTGTGATTTTGATTTGATGCAGATTATTTGGAACAACGATTTAGTGCCTCGAGTTTAGATTTCATCACCGATGAAAGTGAAAACATTTTGTTTTTATATGTGGTATTGGCTATTCAGAATTAAATAATGCGTCAGCTATTGATGCTCTTTTAAATACAATGTAAAGTCTACTTTATTAACGACAATGTCACTTATCTATCTTTTGACATAAGAACATTATTAGATTATTACATAAAACTTTTGTACTGAAAAAAAAAATCATTAATATAATACTGGTCCTTATGTTTGCCACTCCAGTGTAGAGGCTCGTACCACCGTACAGAGAGCTTAAATACCAAGTGGAGTAGATAAGGACTCTATACCTACTATGTAGGTAGGTAGGTACTCTCGGTACTCTCCTCAGTCCTCATGCGTTCTCCGGTCACCCATTCTGTACCAGGCTGCACAGCCTGGCACGAACGAGCGGTTGCGAGCAGTGCACTTCTCTTCTCTTCTCGTAGACTTGAGAGAGATCCAGCGGGAGACCCCCTCAAGCCTTAGTCCCCCTATTCACTCCCACCCACACGTAACGCCACAACAAATCGCAAACACCAAGAGCCCAAGAGGTGTCCTGCTCGCCACATCGCCACTCGCCGAACGTATCATCCTTTCAGGGGTCTCCACAATTCACAACTGCAGTCTGAGCCCAAATCGACTGATCAGATTCAGAATCTACGAGTTTTTATTCGACAGAAGACTGACTGAAAATTTATGATCTCTTCAAAGGGAATCCTAGTACCTAGTTGGAAGGGTTCGGTTCGTAAATCTGGTCATTGAGGGACCTTTTTTCTGCTCTGCAAGAAGTATTTCTTTGAGGCACTTCGTTTACAGTCGATGGAAATCCTTCTTGACAGTGATCCTTGTTGAGGCACTTCGACTTGGGCAAAGGATAGGAATTCTTCTTGACACTTCTGTGGCAAATCATAGTAGATTTGACCAACAGGACTGGAATCGACAGCAGACTCAGAATATACTTTTTTAGACCCTCTCCGAAAGTAGACTAGATTTACCGTTGATGAATGGGGTTCCTTGTCCTTCTTCAGGCACTTCGACTCAGGAAAAAGATGGGGATTCTTCTTGACAATTCTGTGTCAAAGCAGAGTAGATTCGACCTACAGGTCAAGAATATCAAAATCTTAATTCGCCTTTCATCTTCCTTCTCTTATTTGGCCTCTTCTCTTGCCTTTCAACCTTTTAGTTTCTACAATCTTACTTCCGTATCCGAGGAACTTTAGAAAATCATTCACTGTTATCACTGTTCCGAAACACAAAATTATATTCCTTGATGCAACTTTCCGAATAGAATTGAATCCATTTGAATCTGTTTAAATCTGCGTGAATCAAAAAGAATCCTGAATCTGATTTATGAACAAACCACATCATTCTGAATCAACTTTTCGTTCAATGTTAATTTGCTGGCGGATTAAAGTTAATTTCAAATGAGTTAGCTATCATTCCAGTATAATTCTGATTAATTCTACAACATTCTGGAACAGTTTTTCATTCCACTTTAATTAGAAAAATCACTCCGAATGTTTCCGTTCTAAATCCAAACTCATTTTGAATGATTGTGTTATCATTCCTAATAATTTGCACGTTTTTGTGAATGATTCCTTTGTCAACCCACAGTAATTCCAAATATTTCACATTTGTGAACCAACTGTTCATTCTGCCTCTAATATACTCTCGTTCTGAAGTCATTCCGAATGATTCCACCGTGGCTCCAAAACTTTATTCTGAAATATTATACATCATCCTGAACAAACTTTTCATTACGTCTGAAACCGATCTCATTCCGCATGATTCCGCATTCATTCGGAATTCATTCCAAATTATTTCGCTATATTCTAAACAAAATTTTTGTTCGGCCTGAATTCGTTATCAATCCAAAATGATTTTGCATTATTCTCTCATTCTGAATTATTCCCTATTTATTCTAAACCAAATGTTCGTTCCGTCTGAAAGCGTTGTCATTCCAAAATGATTTTTCATTATTCGAAAACAAAATTTCGTTCTGCCTGAATCCGTTTTCATTCCGAATTATTTCGCATTCATTCGGAATTCATTCTAAATAGTTTCACATTATCCTAAACAAAAACCCGTAAATAGATAAACAATAAATACTGCTCAATAAAAATTAAAAATTTGAAAAATCTTACAAATATTTCCAAGGGACTCAAGAATTCAGATTAAATCATTCAGACTGGTAAAAAAGAGATAGCATCGGATTGACTATTTCGATAAAGATCGCATTGCATCGGAATGAATTCTTGAGTAGAAGTCAGATTCATTCAGATTGTGATGGAACGAATTTTTGTATTACCCACGCTGATTCATTATTATTCATCAATACAAAAAAATTATCACTAATAATAGAACTTTCCTGATTGCTAATTAATTCCCACTGTACATTGTACATTGTAATTCAATTATAAAGTGTATTATTAGATGAGACAGTTTACTGAATGGATGATTTTATTGCTCTTTGACTGAACGTTATTGGTTATACGGTCCGAGCTAGACAGTATGATGCACAAACAAGTGCATGATCTACTCTTTCACTTTCAAACTACCTTCTGTAATTTGCAATTTAAAATCTCTCTAAATTAGATTTAAGAAGCAAATGTAAATTTTATTCGCCTATTGCATAATTCAATTTAAATTTAAACTATGAAGATACGTATATACTCCGTCTAAAAGCATCGATAAAAACATATTCATTAAGAACTTTATTATACGAAAAGATAAAAAAAACTTGAATCAGAAATCTCTTATACCCGTGTAATCAAAATTATGTTGAATAATATTATAATTTATCATGCACAATTAAATTAAACGATATAAATCGAGAAAGAATTAAACAATTAAACAATTAAAAATAATATATTCACATTTCGAAAGTCGTAAGCCCAAAGAATATTTTCTCACTATCTTTCAATTCACACAGTGGATATTAAATGTCTCATCAATGCTGAATAAATTGTTTACATTAATAATGAATCAGAATGTAAAAATAGATAAAAGTTCGAATTCTAGTGTGGAGTTACACTTTTTTCGAACTGCAGCAAAGTTGAGATCATGATAATAAGGTTACATGCACGACTTAATGATCAACCCGAAAGCATGTCAAGAGAGCAATTAAGATTGACAACTGGGATTTCGACTGACAAAGATGGACTGTTGCTTATAGATTTTACATTAGGCCTCATATACGATTAAATTCCAAGCCAAATTAAGATAGAGAAAAAAAACTGTTCATCTACAGTCATTACATAAGTTTACAACTTATAGAGCTAATAAAAATGGTCATTTAAGTGAAATTACATTCTTTTACATTAGATGAGTAAGGCTGGTTCTAATCCTAGATTTCTACCCTACCGGCATCGAGACGTTTCCACAGCTTAAGTGGTTCGTGTCCGTGCTACGTTTTTAGAATGTTCTTGAGGTTATCCAATTATACTACGCAGTTCAAAATGCAAAACGATCAATCAAAATATAACCTTGGAATTGTTTACGCAAAAAGCACCATTGAAATGATAACCTTGAAGTTTTTACACTAAATTCGTTTTTCAGAATTACGGAGTATATAATCTGATGACCTAAAGAATATTCTAGAAACTTAGCACGGACAAGAACCTCTTGTGCTGTGAACGGAGCCGATGTCGGTAAGGTAGTCCGGGTAGAAATAATAATATTTTGTACCAAAAGGAATGAATGAAAAATGTAAAAATGGAGAAGTCGTCATCCCCGTGTGACGTAACTAACTCACTGCTCGTTGCTCGATCACGCAAGGATGTTTTAACGCCAAAAGCGGTTTAGCTGACGGTTCGTCGCTTAACGGCGCTGTAATTCACTTGTCGATCACCGAGAGCAGTTAATTGAATAAGACGGATCAACGAACGCAGAGCGACACATATATCGAGAAGGTCCCTTTACTCTCAGCTTTATTCTCGATTCAAGCAGTACCAACTACTGCACTAACCTTCTCTCTCTACTTGGATGAATCGTCGTCGATCAATTGATGATTCTTCCCTAGGGAAACCTCGCACAATGCCAACTAGACTCAATGCTAGTTTTCAATTCAATCAATTCAGTTTCGTTTTACAATACTAATAATTACGGGAATGGTCTATACAGTCCAAAGCCAGATGTTAAAAGAAAACTTCAGACTTAAGATGGATACATCCCAATATGCCTAAGGCATTTTTGGTCTTACGTTGGAATTTTTGGGCGAGAATTTCTAAAATTATTATTAAAAAATATAAATTATTGTATAATCTGCATATTATATGAGTGGTGGGTGTGGTGAGCCCACACTTGTAGTTATTTACTACAAGAAACTATCCACCTAGAAACACTGCCCGAATTGGGTAGTGTCACGCCTACCCTGAAAGGGAAATGGCTTAATGGTATACTTAATGGTATACCAAATTATTTTTGTTCAACTTTATCTCGAGTGATCTCGATTTTTTTCGTCATCAGCCACGTCTGATGAGTAAAAGATGACGTGAACTTAATACGATGTTTGAAATCTCTTGCGATGATGGAGTAGGTACAAAATTAGGTGTATGGTGTAGTATGGAGTTCGTCCTTTACCGCTCCTGATCTAACGCCGTGGACCAGAGCATTGGAGGTGAAATTAATTAATCATTACTTTTGTTTAAACTTTATCTCAGGTGATCCTTGTTTTTTCTATATCAGCTACGGACTAAGCCATTATTTGTTGAGTTAAAGATGTTATGAATTTAATACGATTTTTGAAATCTCTCTTGATGATGCTGAAGTAGGTACAAAATTAGGTGTACGTCGTACTTCGTCCTTAAGCAGCGGCCGAGAGCCAATATTATATCATTGAAAATATTATTGCTTTTTAAAGTATTGGTTTGTTCTTATTGGCCCACCTCCTCCTGCAGGTAATTGTGACCCGCCGGTACTTCGCTACTAATGACGGACGCGGACACGGAAAGCGTTTAATAGCTTCTATGGTGTTATTTAATTTTAAAGAATGTTGGCTTCAACCAAATAAGTCCCTGAAAATCGTTGATATTTCAAAGAAAGTTTTTTAGAGTTATGCAAATGGGAAAAAAGATTAAGATTTGATGTAAATCAGACTCGGACAGTCAAAAATCAAAGGTCTAATCGAGAGTGCGAGGGACGTGACGCCTACCACCGTTTAAGGTATCCCTCTATAACTGAGTCTACTTTATACTTTCAATGGAACGAGTAAATTTCACGTTCCCAAGGTTTTAAAACTAAACCAAATGTCGAACCAGTATTCCACGTACTTTCGTGCAATTCTTCGCGTATATAAACCCAGCACGTTTTAATTATCCCTCTTCCACTTGAAGCCAGCATACCATCCTAACTGTTTCAACGCATTCTGCGTGATATATCACTAACCCACTTTGGCTCAAAATGGATATACACTATTCCGTCAAGGAATAATTTGACACTCCGGTGATTTGATTCCACAACTTGATACAAAAAGCAAAATATATGCAGTACTTGAGTAGTTTTTATTCAAAATTTTAGTTTAGAAATGGAAAATTAAAATATATAGCTAGGGTGTCTATCTGAATGGAGAATCGGGAAACTGGGAAATGAGCGGGAATTTTGTTTACCGGGGAAAATCGAGAAATGACCGAAAATCTGATTCAGTGACCGGGACTTTTCCCTCAAATGTACTATTATGCAAATTAAAAAGGGTTACATATACATATTTTATTATTGTAATTCTGAGTTGGAACAGGAAATTTGTGAAAACATCATTGGATAGGGAATATCAGTAAAGAATCATAATTTCGATTTTGAGTCACGAAATTTTCTAAAAGATTTATAATTCTGAGTTGAGACAGGAAATAAATAAAAGACATATTTAAAAAAAATCACAGGATGATTTCCAATTATCCTGACTTGGAACAGGAAAACTTTGTGATAGGGAATTTCCCTGTAAAAGAATTATAATTTTCATGTTGGGTTCACATTATAAAAAGGTAATTTACAAAAACAATCCCTGTTCTAAGTTAGAATTTGAAACTTCCTCCTTTAAATTTCAGGAAAAAGGACATTTCTATATTTCTGCATAATAATAGAAAATGTTGTAAAGAAATACTTATAACTCTGACTTGGAATAGGGATTTTTTTTAAGTAAATGTAATTGTGACTAGGAACAGGAAATTTTCGTAAGGAATTATAAGTTATACTTTGGGACCGGGAATTTGAGCAAAGAATTTTAATTTTGAGTTTGGAACAGGGATTCCCGTATAGAATTATAAATTTGAATGTTTGTTTATCATTATAATTATACCATTAAGCCTTTTCGGTGTAATTATCAAATTTTGTTCTATCCTGTCTTCAATTAAGGCAATGTTGCATACTGTTTTCTCACCCCTTTTTTAAGTTCTTGATTATAGCTTTAATCCCAGAAGCACAGATACTTTCAATGGGGTTTCCCAATGTATCGTCTTCTATGTCACAGTTGTTATGATCCACAGCTTCACCACCAAGTAATTCCTGGTCGTCCTTTGCTCCGTCCGTATTCCATTGCTATTTCCTTCATATTCCACCCTTGCTATTTCTAATTCCGAATAACTCTGTACTACTATTTCTTTTCTTTTTGTCCTTGACCCATTTCCTATATAATTTCTTATTTTCTTTGAAAGCGTTTTCCATTTTATTCTCTTCGTCTGCTTTGATTTTATCCTTTCTTTCTTAACTATTATTTCTACTTCTCTGTTCTCATTCCTATAATCATTTTCCAGTCAATTCTCTCGTCACTGCTAAGACCTGTAATATTCAACTGTCTTGGATACGTTTTCTTCTTTTCGTTAACGGCTACGGGAATTTCATCATTTCACCAAGCATCACCAATCATTCTATCTACAACCGCAGTCCAACACACTTCAGTTGCACTCCTAACAATGATTTCCTGGAACATTGTCCATGCGCCCTCTATATTTTTATTGTATATTAGCGTCTCCCAAATTGTTATATTCAGTTGTTCGTTTATCTTGTTCTGAAATTCTATTCGCACTTCCGGTTTCTGCAAATTCTCTCTCTTGATTCGCTTCTGCGAAAACATTCAGGACCTCTCATAAACCTTGTATATCTCACTAGCCCTCTCAGTCTCTCATGCGCGACAATAAAATCAATCATAATGTGTTGCACTCCAACCCATCCATTCATATCTCCTAGTAGAATTATTCTTTCCCCGTCATCGCAAATACCCAGAATATAATTCAAAGTGTCCCAGAAAGCATATTTTACTTCACTCCTTTCACCATCAACTGGAGCGTAGCTCGCTACAATAAATAATCTTCTGATTCCCACTTTCATTCTAACCAAGAACAATCTGGGAGATACAAATTTATGCTCCTTGACATGCTGTTTTGCTCTCTCATTCATAATCAGACCGACTCCTTTGCTACCATGAGATTCACTATCTACTCCTGACCATAGTTCGAGTCCGTGCTTTAACTCCTCATTTTGTGTCACTCTATCGTCGCATCTCTTTTCTTTGATACAGGACTGCAGGCACACATAAAATATCTAGATTCCTTATGTGCACTGTTTCTCATGATTTTCTTTCATTAACATCATTCACCCCTCTACCATTCCAAAGACTCAGTCTCCATTCATCGCCTGAAACTTTTCCGAGGGTTTGCCATTCATTACAAAAATTTAAATCCAATCCTACGCTATTGTTTGTATTAGTCATTGTTTAAAGTATACACCAAACTACCAACTTGATGGGAGAAATCTATTTTGTGAGTAAAAATCATGTCCAAAGTAATTAGCCAATTCATCGTAACGTGGAATCCAGTTATAACGTCAGTTACGAATTAGAATTTTTACTTTGGGACAAGGAATTGTCTAAAAGAATTGTAATTCTGAAATTGAACTGGGAATTTATGTAAAAAATTGTAATTTTCATTTTAGGTTCACTTTATAAAAAAAAAATCTGCCCGCCTCGCGGGCACATTCTCATCGCGCGCTTCGCGCGCGGCTCGCTTCGCTCGCAAGTTTCAGCGCGCCTAGGGCGCGCACCTGTTGGATCTCGCGCTTCGCGCTCGATAATGCATTCACCTCGCGCTGCGCGCTCGGACACATTTGTCGTCTAGGTTTTCACACTTCGTGTGCTCGCTATTGCGCGCTTCGCAGGCTAATACTCTCTTAGTAAGCTTCATCGTTATGACCTGCTTTTGGTTTAATTATGTCAGTTTTACATAAAAATAAGAACTAATTTACTTAAGGTTCTATCGACCTTAAGGAACACATTCTCATCACGACACTCGCGCTTCGCGCTCGATATTTGGTATGATCATCATATGAACCTCGCGCTTCACGCTCGTTTCTGTTCATCGTATAATAGAAACCCAAAAGTTTGAGCGCGCTTGCTGCGCGCAATTTGGTCGTCGCGCTTCGCAACGACCATATGTTCAATGTTCTTCAGATAAAAATGACTAAAGTTGTATTTGATTTAAAATGAAGAAGGTAATTCCTTTACTTCAGCGTATATTTCCGTATCTTTATAAAAAATCCTACAATCAGA
>CAKNYM010028203.1:0-20563 GCA_932195095.1 Andricus curvator | reverse complement strand
ACTATATATGATTAGCAGAATTTGAATTTCGCACAACATATGTTTGGTAAATTTCTGTAAAACTATTAATAACTCATTTTAACTGTTTCGTCAATTTCAGGGAAACCTGCAAAGCATTATATCATGTAAATGTGAAATTGGTTCCTTTACTCAAAGTTTATGAAACGTTCCGGATTTCATTTTGTGCAGTCTTTCGGCTGGATGCATATGTAGGAATGAAATTATTGCGGTCAGAGTGGATGAATACGCAGTGTCTCTACTTGCATTCCAACTTGGAAACTTTATAGTGTAACCCTTTGATACTCGACCGCCACACAGCACAAGCACATATCAGAAAGTGATCAAAGCCAGCGATTCGTTATGGAAGTCACAGTGGACTGTCAGAGAAAATCGCGTGTTGTATACAAAATTTCAAATAAAACATAGTTAAATGCCATCCAAAATAAAACAAAGAAGTAAATACTAGTTTTGTGGATATGCATGCAGCTCCTGATTTTTTTGTTTGTCATTTCTGGTATGCCTCACGACTACACTTGAATCTCGCTATATCGACCTTCGACATAACGAGCGCTTCCTACAACCAGTGCAGTGTGTCGCGCTACAACGAGAAAAATGTCTTCCACTTTAACCCCACTATTTCGCCGGTAGAGCGTGAGCAGATTTGAATCAGTAATCGACATCTATAATTTTAAGTTTTGAAATTATAGTTTAAAATATGAATTTTATTATTTTTTATTGTGATAAACTTTAAAGAAGAAGAATTTTTGTAGTTTGAAAGATTAATAAGAAATAATTTAGTGGGGCTGGAAAAAGACCGTAACCTCAAAATGAAATTTCTTCATCTTTGTAAAATACTCTAGAATTAGATTTTTTCGCTCTTTAAGTGAATTTATTCTAGAAATGTATATATATTTGAATACAGAGCGATAAATTTCCTAGTTTTAATCATTTTCACTTGAAACGAGAATGTTGTTTTAAACTGTATTTTTAATTAGATAATACATAACAGAATGCAACTAAACATATTTCATATACTGAAAATCACAATACTTTTGCATATCACACTTTTATTACTTAAGCGTTTATTATTAAACCTTAAAAATACTAAAGCGAACACATTTTTCACAACTCATTGTCATTCATTTTGAGTAAAAAAATTTTAATCTAAAAAATTACGCAGACACGCACTTTTGCATTGCGTGAGAGATTTTCTAAATTTCAATTTGGCTTTGGCAGCAAATTAAGAGCGAGATCTCGGGTATTGGTAAATATTAGGAGTTCTTCCTCTGTAAATTCCATTCGGTGTCCAGTCCAGTCAAGGATTGACTGTTCCAAGTTCAAAATAGTTTCCGGTGTTGGGGATTCACAGACAGTTCTGTCGAGTTCGTCGCATCGAAATTGGTACTATCTACAGTTTCCTCTTCTTCCGGTATTAGTAATTGAAGACCACCATATGTATTCAGGAGCTGTAGGTCGCTCATGATTGGAAAAACGGGCAAACGTGCTTCTTCTTCGAGCTAATTTACTGCATCTTATGCAGAACATAGATCTCCCCTAAGAGCGCGATTCAGTATATCAAGAAGATTGTTATCGGAAGATATTTCAGTATTAATTTTTATCGGTGTAGGTACTACTTTCTTCCATGAGTTTTGTAGAGTGGTGTTACTGAATTTCAGGCTTCTTTGAGAACACACATGGAGTCCAACACGGTCTGATTTTTCACAAATTGAACAAAGGAACTATTGATGCTATGATTACGTGACACCCTGGTCTATTGGCTGGATCAAGCTAGTGACATTTGGAGGGAGATACATCACTAGACATTTCTCATCAAAAGCATTCAGCTCCGCGTTGTCTAACAATGAAATAATCCTGAAATGTGTTATTATTTGTATGAAATTTTTAATTTTAAAAACTGGATGATACGAGGCATGCAAATTTCAAATTTAATTATCGTGACTAACATTTTTTCAAAAAGATATATGAAACAAGTGTCGAAAAACTTCTGAGTTCATCTACGCCTTATTTTGATTTTGATATTTCAGAGGCAATGACTGACCTTTAAAACATCTCGTTCTTGCAAATTTTTCGATAACCAAGAAAGGAATACAATACAAGCCACTTGCAGTGGCACATACCATGAGTATTAATTGCTCCTCGATTGGCTTTCGTCCAGTCTTATACGGCAAAGACCTGTATTCCAGACCTGTCTTATCAGCACCGTAAACGTTGTCAATCTTATAATCATTCTCACTAAGAAGGTAAGTGAATCTCTTGCTGAATGTCTCACTTGCTTCTGTATCCGCTAAAGCTTTTTCTCCTTTAGAGTGGAGAGTTTGAAGGCAGTATCATTTTTTTTAAATTTGATAACCAGCCATTACTGGCTTTAAACACTTGTTGATCTTTTGATTTTTGCCCTTCTTTTTCAGTTTTTCACAGAACAATGTAGCTTTTTCCTGTAAAATCTCCCCAAACACTGTTCCTCCTCCATTTTTGAATTTTCATTGTTTTGAAATTTATGTTTAATGCAGAGCGCGAACAAGTTTTGATTCTTTCTTTTTTCTTCTACCTTTTGGTAAACAACTTTCCTACTGTCAATATCTCTTGGATTTAATGGGCAGGAGTGTGTGCAAGCAAAAAAGGTTTAACAAGTAATATTGTTTGTTATAAACAAATTATAATATCAAATAGTGAGCATTATCAATAATTTGTTTTTAAGTATTATTTTGATGATAAAATTATTTTGTTTAATCGGCAAGGTGATGCTTAATCATAATTAGAGAGCGGATTAAAGCTACTGTGAAGTTAGCTGTCCAGCGCCGCTCGGTTCTCACACGCGGAGAACCCCGGCTAGACCATCTTTTGTTCTTGATAATTTCAAATTGAATGTGTTTGAAATTAAAGAAAAATGTATGAAATGATTTTGAATTTGAAAATTTCAAATTCAAAATAATTCATACGGGTAAAATTTTGAAAAATGACAATATTTCGAGTGAAATGAAAAGAAATTGAAATTTTATTATTTCTGAATAAAAGCATTTAAAATTAGATTATCTTGAATTGAAAAAATTTTAAACAGAAGCTTTCAAAATTCAAAAACTTCAATCTAAAATGTTTTGATTTAGACAATTCTATTAGGGAGGAATTGAAATTAAAAACATTTTTAAAATCAAAAAATAAATTCACTTTTATTTCCACCCTACAAAATGGAAAAAATTTCAATTGTAAACCTTTAAAATTGAATTATTCTAAAAAAACGTTCAAAATGAAAAGTGATTTGAAAACATAAAATAAAAATGTATACTCCTACATAAATTTGAAACTTAAACATATCCGAGCTTCATTTAAGACTAAAAAAATATAGTCGCGAAGAATTGTTATATTAAAACTTTTTGTACTCAAATCCTTAAAAATTTATATTAATTCAAGTAAAAATCGTTTAGAAATTAACAATTTTCAGATTGTCAATTATAATTTTGGAAATTCAAACAATTCAGTTTCAGTCAGTTTCAAATTTAATAATTTTAGATTTAAATATTCTAAATAGCTTGGTTTCAATTTTAAACACACCAAATTTTCTGGTTTCTTAAAATCTTTGAAATCGCAGAATATCAAAATGAAAGACTTGATGAATGCACATCTTTCATTTTGAAGAATTTTTAATTAAACAATTTTTAATTAAACGCCTTCAGAATACACTCGAAACAATTAAAAATTAAGACAATTTCTCGAATCCAAGCCTCAAAAATGAGCAGATTATTGGCATTAAAATTTACTACATTTTTTTAAATTTGAAAAATGTTGAAAAAGTTCGACATTTCAAACTCAGTTAAAATAACAAAACAATTTTTCTAGTGAAAATTGAATAATTTCTTTAATTTTTAATGGTTTTAATTTTAGAATTCTGAATTTTCATAAGTTCAAATTTCTAAATTAAAATTGAAATAGTTTCATGTCGAGAAGAATAAATAAAAATGTAAAAATTGTTAATTTCTAAACGATTGAAATTTACTTAAAGTAGCTTAAGTAGTTCAATTTTTGCGATTAAAATTGAAATGGTTGAATTTCGAAAAGTATAACTGATGAATTGAAAATTGTTAACTTCTAAACCATTGGGTTCACTTGAAGTAATAGAAAATGTTAAGGGTTTGAGTACAAAAAAGTTTTAATATCACAATACTTCGCTACTAAATTCTTTTTAAGTTCTAGATCAATTTCGGATTTGTTTAAGTTTCAAGGTTCGGGTGCAGTTCCGAATAGCCATGAATAAACCATAAAAATCATGGTTTTTTGGGTTTATCTAAGCCAATATATGCAAAATTTCGCAAGCAAAAATTGTAGATCTCATCGAGGTAAAGATTTTTTGTTTCATGAATTTTTTTTCACGAGTGATAGTCTCGGAGAAAATTAGTGATACATCTAACCGTGAGCTCTTTCTTTACTGTTTATTACCGTGGCGACAGGCCCTAAGTGGCGACGAGAGAATGTAAGTAACGGCAGCAACCAATATCTCCAATCTTTCCAACGTCTCGTGGGAGCGGACGGCACCCCTGTCACTTTTCACAGAAATAATGTTAATCAAGCCCATACCCCTTTCTAAAGTCTCATGAGGGGCCCACGAGACGTTGGAAAGGGAGAAGGCACCCCTGTGACTGGTTACAGAAATAATGTTGGTCAAACCCCTACCTGTACACTCGATCTTGTTTTTGCATCGTATCTCCATTGGTTTCGGCTTGGTACCTAATAACGCTCTTCACCGCGGGAAGGTTGGATTATTTTGAAGAGCATATTTTTTTTGTATTTTCTATATTACATTCTCATTCTAATGAGAAGGTATTGGTTTTATGTAAAATTTGACATAGTCGGTTTTCATCAAATGTCCACGTTTTGAGACCTCCTGAGTCAGAAAAAACGATTTTTACGAAGGTGTCTGTCTGTCTGTAGTCTGTAGTCTGTCTGTCTGTCTGTCTGTAGCCACGATAACTTTCGAAAAAATGATCAGATTTGATTGAGCTTTGGCACACTTTTTTATAGCCGAAAAATAGAGAACGAGTTCGTTAACCAGCTATTTTGGATGAAAATCCAAGAAGTGAGCACATTTTGAAAATTTTTGAGACCACTTTTTTGGAAGATTTGAAAATTCTATGTACGGTTATTAGTAGTACGCAAAATGACGAACAAAATGTTCTTATGACTTTTCGTGATAAAAAAAAAATTACTGGAGTTATAGCATTTTCAAAATTCCAAAAAACAAACGAAAATGAACATTTTAAGCCGAAAAACGCACGATATGAAAAAAAGTCAAGAGGAGAAAAACGTTGATTCCTGAACACCCTATAATATTTTCATGACAACTTTTTGAATTTTTCGAAAAATAAAAAATTCAAATTTTGATCGCACAAAAAATTAATGAAAAATCAAAAAAGCCATTTTGCTGTAAAACTATGCAAGATACCAGAAAAGATCATCTCACCAAAATTGTGCACCTAAAAAAGATCTACAAATTTCTTATCATTCACTTTTTGATATGACGCGTAGTTTTTGTTTTATTCGTAAAAAACAGAATTGAAAATAGAAAAATCAAATTTTCAGACGAATATTACCAGCTACGAAAAAATGACCGAAACAAAATTTGTTCATCCATGGAAGAGGTACAAATTTATTGTGACTCATGTTTCGATAGGATGCGTGGTTTTTGTTTTATTCGTGAAAATAACATTGACAGTAAAAAAAATCAAATTTTTGAAAAAACAATGCAAGGTACGAAAACATATAAATGAACAAAAATTGTGCATTCAAAAAAGACTTACACACCCGTAATCAATTTTTGTGGTAAGAATATATTCAAAATGAAAAAATTAACTTTTTTGATAAACGGCACAAGCTAAAATAAAATGTTAACTAATAAAATTTGTCGCCTCAATTATATCATTACTTTTCATTTGAAATCAAATACAAATTTAGTAATTTGTATATGAAGAACATATAACACGAAGCACAAAGTGCGCGCTCAGTGTATTTACCAAATCGCACGCCGAAAGTGCGCTCCAACTTTTTTGTTTCTATCATACGGTTCAAATGATTTTCAAATCAAATATCGAGCGCGATGCGCGAGTGTCTGGATGAGAATGTGTTCCTTAAGGTCGATAGAACCTTGAGTAAATAGAGTTCCTTTTCAGTCTAAAATAAAAGCAAATTTAACAATCACTTAATATGTAGAGGTTTTGATAATTTTATAATATTTGCAAACAAACTTTTTCTTTTCATCGAAGTCGAACACGAAGTTCAAAAATCTAGAGGAGCCTAGCGTAAAGCGCGATGCAAATACGCCCGAGCGCGTAGCGCGAGGTGAATACATAATCGAGCGCGAAGCGCGAGATAAATATATGATCGAGCGCGAAGCGCGAGATCCAACAGTCGCGCGCCCTAGGCGCGCTCAAACTTACGAGCGAAGCGAGCCGCGCGCGAAGCGCGCCATGAGAATGTGCCCGCGAAGCGGGCAGATTTTTTTTTATTTAAGATACATTACTTTTGTTTGAGAGATTTTTCAGAATTTTGCGTATTCGCTTAGATAAACGTAAAAACCCTTGGTTTTTATCGTTTTTCCATTGTTTCACCATGAAAATCGCCTTTTCGCACATTTTCACTATCATATTCGTGATCAGCGCGTCAAAAAACCTTAGTATACGAAATTTGAAGAAAATCGCAGAATTCAGTCATTCGGAACTTTATCCCAAGTTGCTGAAGTATACATTTATTCATTTTTTAATATTTCCCTTTTAAAATTACTTCTTACTTTGAACGGTTTTTTTAGAATAATTTAATTTTAAATATTTAAAATTGAAAATTCTTTCATTTTAAATGGTGAAAATAAAGATAAATTTCTTTTTTATTTTAGAAAATTTGTCTATTCAATTTGTATGTTAAATCTCAATTTTTTTAATTTGATAAAAATGTACATTTCTACAATTTCAGATGTTTTTACTTTGCAATATTCAATTTAGTTTTCAATTTCAAATTGTCAAATATTAATCGTTCCGAATTTAAATTTATTAAAATTCAAAAGTTTCCACTTTTAAATCATTAAATTTTGAATGCTTTAATTAGAAATAATACAATCTATATTCCTCTGAATTTTAAATGATTTATTATTGAAAATTCCAATCAGAAAATATTTAATTTTTAACGTTTTGAAATTGTCCTCTTTTTAAATTGTAATATAAAATTATTCATTTCTAATATTCTTGAAATAAAAATAAAATTGTTCAATCCTCAACTCTTTGAATTAGAAATAAGACAATTTCAACTTCTTCGTAAAGAAATTGTCAAAATCTAAAAATTCTATTCTGAAGGTTTTGAATTTTGAAAGCTTCTGTTTGAACATTTTGTCAGTTTAAAATTATCCAATTAATCTAAAATATTTTGAATTGGAACGTTTTCAATTTAAAATAATTTTATACATTATTTTTTAAATTTCAAACGCTTTCAAGACGAAATTATCAAATGGTCTACTATCGGCGCAAAAATTATAGGCATCTGCCTTTGAAGCTTAACAGCTCAGCCAAAAAAAATGCTAGAGTAATAAGGAAATAGTCATTTGAAAGCTGCAAGTGTTCCACGTAAATGAGCTCGAAGACGTTAATGTAAAAAATGTTTTGTGCTTTGCAGACTGAAAAATGTGAAAAAAAGTAAGGAATTTTGGGCACATTTAAGAAGAGTCAAGTTTGGAGCATTCTTTCTTATACAAGGGGCAATGGGAAAAATTTGAAAAAATTCCTGAATATGAGGAAAAGCTTCGTGAACAAATTGCAGTTGACAAATTTGAGAAATAATAAAAATTGTTGCTTAAAATTACAAAAATGTACGACTATACTATATTCGGTTCTAATAAAGATATTAAAGCGATTCGAACTGCAAACTGTAACGGATAGGCTCTGTAATTATTTACAATCTCCCGGATGAATGTGATTGTTTTATTTTTGGTGGAAATCGCGATATTCGTAGACATTTTTTTTGTTGGAAAACAAGTGTCAGAAAGCAGCGGGGATCCTTTTTTTTGCTTCCGACCGTTCTTCCCTTTCTTCGACTCGTGCTTCTGAACTCTTGCCCAGACATTTGACGCCTCCCCCGACCAGTGCCGTATCTCTTTAAGCGAAGTACCTTGGACTTCTAATATTTTCAGAAAACCCAGCGCCATTTTGTTATTGTAAAACCTTCTTTGGATTGTCGGTTGGATTTCAAAAGAACACAATAAAATATATCCGAATCAGAAAGAAGACGATAAGTATATAGATGAGGAGACAAAATTGGGGTTTCATTTGAGAAACAAAGCACAGGATTGTAATACGCGTAACTTCGTACACATTATTTTATGCAAATTGGAAAATCGGTTCGAGGTTTATTCTAATTTTTGTTGAAAACAATCTCCTACTAAATTTTTAGTTGAAAATTCAGGTTTTTTGCTTAAAATGTTTATTACTCGGATAAAATTCCATTTTTTTGTTAAAAGTCTTGCTAGGAAATTGAATTTTTATGTGGAAAATTTGTCTCTTTTCTTTCGAAACTCATTTTTTTAATACGTTTTGCTTGAGGATTCAACCCATTTTCGAATAAATTGTCTTTTGATTTCAAAATTTAACAATATGGTTGACATTTTTTTCTCTCTTCGCTGAAAAATAATTGTTAGTTGAAATATCAACTATTACATTCTTCGTCGAAAATGTATCATTTTTTAGTTAAAAATGTAATTATTTAGTTGACAACTCATACACGTTGTTAACAAATTATATATTCTGTCGACAATTGAACTGTTTTGTGTAAAATATAACTCTTTTAATGAAAATTCTTTTTGTTTATTAAAAATAAATTTTTTTAGCTGAAAATTCAACTTTTTCATTTTTGAAAATTAATAACAGTATAAAACACAGAAAAAAATGTTGTGCACACTTTACCATATGTCCTGTACTTTATAAAAAAAGCACAAACAATTTTGGAAACAAACTTTTTTTGACCTCGATCTTAGCCTACAATTATTTTATCTACAAGCCTAACGACCACTTCCATTTACTATATACACAATTTTATTTCACAAATGAAAGAGATACGGGACTGGTCGGGGGAGGCGTCAAATTTCTGGGTAAGAGTGCAGAAGCACGAGTCGAAGAAAGGAAAGAGCGGTCGGAAGCAAAAAAAAAGGATCCCCGCTGCTTTCTGACACTTGTTTTCCAACAAAAAAATGTCTACGAATATCGCGATTTCCACCAAAAATAAAACAATCACATCCATCCGGGAGATTGTAAATAATTACAGAGCCTATCCGTTACAGTTTGCAGTTCGAATCGCTTTAATATCTTTATTAGAACCGAAGATAGTATAGTCGTACATTTTTGTAATTTTAAGCAACAATTTTTATTATTTCTCAAATTTGTCAACTGCAATTTGTTCACAAAGCTTTTCCTCATATTCATGAATTTTTTCAAATTTTTCCCATTGCCCCTTGTATAAGAAAGAATGCTCTTAACTTGACTCTTCTTAAATGTGCCCAAAATTCCTTACTTTTTTTCACATTTTTCAGTCTGCAAAGCACAAAACGTTTTTTACATTAACGTCTTCGAGCTCATTTACGTGGAACACTTGCAGCTTTCAAATGGCTATTTCCTTATTACTCTAGCATTTTTTTTGGCTGAGCTGTTAAGCTTCAAAGGCAGATGCCTATAATTTTTGCGCCGGGGTTCTCCGCGTGTGAGAGTTGAGTGGCGGTTGACAGCTAACTTTACAGTGACTCTAATTCGCTTTCTAATCATGATACTATTTGTTAATTTTACAAAAAAATTATATGAAAAGTTATATAAATTAATCATATAAATGTCTATAGAAATAATAAATAACAAATTTGAATCACTAAGCTTTACTGGTAACATCACTTAACAATAATTAGAATTAAAATTATTTCTTTCTGCTTTCAAGAATCCTTACTGGGAATTTGTTCATATAATTTGTTTATGAAATTAACATAATTTGTTGAATGAAACATTTTCATGATCTACTACACCTTTCCGATAGAAGTAAGTAATTTTATCGCCAAAATATTACTTTAAAAACGAATAATAAATAATGTTCATTATTTGATATGATAATTTGTGTATGACAATGTTCATCATTTGCAATTAAAATTTGTTTATAACAAATAAAATTGTTATTTATTATAAGCAAATTGTAATATAAATTGGTGAAAATGATTGATTGTTCGTTTTTAAAGCAATATTTGGGCGATAAAATTACTTGCTTTTATCGTCAAGATGTAGTAGATCATAGAAATGTATAATCCGATATTATTTGTTGTATTGTATTTATTTATACTCCCTCTCTTTTACGGGTTTGAGAGTCTGTATATACCCAATGCCTTACATTACTCCTTCCTTTTCAATTTCTAATTGTCTCTATCTTAATGATTGTCAATAATTAAAACGGAAGGGTCACTGCACTGCCTCTCAGCACATACCGGTTATTACACCCCAACTTTCAGCCTTATCCTAATTGTGAGAGAAAACGAAAGCCCACCACACTCATCTCACCTCATATCGTTTCATACCAAGTTTTCAAAACAAAACTTCTTAAACAAAAACAAAGCCGCTCAGCAAAACATTACCTTCTCTCCCGTTCTCACCATTTCACATATCTCTCATACCCCCTGTTCATCACCAAAGCCAACCCACTTCACCTTTCACTATTCCACTCCGTCCTTTGCTTTCTCATTCTCCCTCCGTGCTGACCTTCACCATGTATCCCTTCTTCTCCTTGTCCTCGTTTTCCTTATCTTCTCCGTCTTTTCCCTCCGTGCTGACAATCACCATGCTCTCACCATTCTCGTTCCAGCTCATAATTGTTTCTCCCACCTTGGCCATCAGTTTCTTTGTTAGAACTTTCAAACCAGCGCGCTCAAGTCTCGCTTTCTCCTTCTTCAGCCATTCCCGTATCATTTCCTATTTTTCCGTTGAGCCCTCTTCCACCCACAATCCTGAGCCTTTCAATTTTCCACTTCCTCTCAAAATTTCGGCTCTGTTCTCCGCTGTCCTCAACCTCAGCATCCTTCCACCGTCTATCCTCCAAGATTTTTCAATCTTGGGGATCTTTTGCGTCCAAGCCGCCAAAGTACCCGCAATGCTCGTGACGTCATTCTCGTCCACCTTCACTCCCAGGACTCTTACATTTTTGCCTCTCCACTCTCTTCCTTCCTTCTCTATTTTCCATTCTGCCTCGCTCAGATTTCTCGGTTGCTTTTGTCCATGTTTCCTCCTCCTCGCCCGTCTGGAATCCTACATCGCAACGCTTTGAAGCTCAACCTCTCAATTTCCGGGTTCATTTTTTCCAGCATGGCCTCGTACTCTTTCCTTTCTTTCCTTCTCTCTGCGACTGCCCTCGCTCGCTTCATCTTCCACTCAAACTTCATCTCTCTCCTGAAATTGCCCAGTTCCTCACGTATCTCCTCTTTGAAGCTCTTTCCACCAAACACTTCTTCGTCGCTCCACCGTCTACCGTTTCCACTCATATTTGTTCACTTAAACTTCCAACTTTTCTTTTCAGATTTGCTGCCACAGTTCACTTCTATAACTGACTCCAGTACCCCCGTTTTTCTTTGCTCCGTCCGTTTCACCTTCACCACTTGAGTCAAGCGCACAACCTTCTTCTTCACTTTCTCCTTTTCTCCACCAGGCGTCTCTACCTACTCGATCTTCCGGTTCGGTAAATTCACATAACCTCTATTCCTGCATGTGCTATTTTTCCCGTCCAATTTTTTCCTCTATCATCTTTCCCCTTTTTGTGCCTTCACTTGCACCAGACCATATCACCTCTCTTCACCTTTCTACCACCTCTTTTTCCACTTCCGTCTTATTTTTCACTTTGTATTCCACCAACTTCACCCAAGCACCTCTCACCCGTCTCTCACGTATCCACACCGAACCGGAAGTCCCGATATTATTTCTTAAGTTTAGATACAAATTATATAAATAAATACACATTATGAATGATATAGATGGAAAAATGTATGTCTTAGTTTTCTGCAATTCACGTTTCCAATTATGTCTATTAATATCAAAATTTGTCTTTCAGTATCATTTGTTCATTTTATAAACAAATTATATAAAAAGTGAAGTGAAGTGGAGTCATCTGACGGTATGTATATATGTATATTCATGCTAAAGGCCTTAAATGATACTTCGTCAGCGACGGTGACCCGTGTATAGACCTCTATTTCATCATGGTTTTAAAATAAAGGCATAGTACAATAGCGTTCTACCGCAGTGCTACCAGACAGAGAGCTGTCAGCCACGTTGCATTGGGCTAACTTCTCAATGCAACCGAACCGAGGCGACAACCAGGCAATGGCCCCGGACAAACGCGGGAACATCGTTATAAATGGTCGGACCAACTCAGGAGGAACATTCCTTACCTGTTGGCAAAGAAGCTCACCGGCGCGAAGAGGATTCCCGCTGAGGTTACATGAATGTTGGGTCAATATGCACCTGGAATATGCTCATAAAGCGCCTCAGTATTTAAAGGGTAACATCACTCCAGGATTTTGGAAAAATAGATTTTATTTGCTTGGCTTAAACAATACTTTAGAATCATAAAAACAATATGAAGTTGATCTTATAGTGCAAACTTTTTTTTTAAAAGGCTCAATTATCTATGTTGCCCCAGCGCCTCAGAGCGCGCGCTGAACACGATTTTTTTTTCGTTTCGCTTGTTCCGATCGCTTAGCGATGCTGCAAAAGAGGCCCAATGGTCCTTAAAATCGTCCAAAAAGGAAGAGGAGGTGAGCGTCAGAATGGATGGCCAAATATCTTGTGCAGGCATCGCAGATTGGATCAAAAAAAATTTCAAGGATTCAAGTGCTCGTAGAACTGTAAACGTACGTAGTCGCTTATTCAGTTAATGTAAACTTTTTTTTATAAACAATTCACTGCTTATTTTTTGGCAAAACATCGATTCATTTCTTTAAAAGTACACTATTTCTATAAAATTTGAATTAAAAAAACCCCTACGTAGTTCCATAGCCAATAGTATATAGATTATGAAAAATTTTGGTTTTTTATTCTAATTCTTATACTTTACGAGAAAACTGTCCTCCCGCGAAGGTGTTTTAAAAAAAGACGATTTTCAAGATGGGTTCCGTCGCCGCCATGTTGTATCAAAATGATAACAAAAAAAAATTTGCATACTTCAATATGTGTTAAATGAACCCTCTAAAAAGAAATCCTATTTCTTTTTTTATATTCGCAGAATAAACCGTCAAAGTTCGGCCTTTTTTCTGCCGCTAGAGTCGTGTTACCCCTTAAGAGAGAAGGTATGCTTTTTACGTAAAAACGGATATGAAGTTCTTTATTCAGAAGAGTAGCATCCTCCAGCAAAAATACCATTCGTTCCAGCAAAACGACCTTTACAGATAGCCGACAAAGCCAGCATGAGAAGTAGGAGAACAAAAATCCACCAAAAAAGGACAAATTAGCTGAAGCGAATACTGTTCTCCCCGATTTGCTCCCCGAGGATGTTATTCGCTGGACTCTGAACTGTGTAGTTTATGAGAAGGCGGTCTTCCTGCTTAGCGACAATAGAAGTAACGATACTTCAGTACGCCTGAGTAAGACTCGCGAGCGTATTGCACAGCTTCAGTTTAAAATTGAAACAACAAGGCGGCATGCATCAAATGTTCAGTACGTGATTAGCTACATAACATCAAATAAAAAATGTACTCCAAAAGTTAGGGCACTTGCTCAAAACTTAAGGAAAGCAAATCACACGCTGAACAAGTGTAAACTGTTGACTATCAAGCAGCACTGGACGAAAAAAATAAGATCTCTTTCAACAGCGAAAGAGCGCCTTGAACAGCGAGTATAGTGCATTCAGGAATATTCCGCCTTTTTTACTCATCCCTCCCGTCTGTTTCATAAAACGACATGTGCCGTTAAAATTCCGCCTAGTCGAAAAGAGATTTAAGTCATCTGGGAGTAAGTATATGGAGATACTTATCATCGAAATGAAGACGCTTCAGATATATCACTCTTTCGTACCTTTTGCCAAAGGCCAAGGTCACGAGGTCCAGAGGAAGAATGTCCATTAATTACTGCTGAAGAAGTGAAAAAAGTTATCGCTAGAACTAAGAACTTTCCAGGGCCCGGGCCAGATAAAAACAACAGCTTTTGGTGGAAGAAGTTCACTTCTACGCACCAACATCTAGCTCGTATATTTACTATTTTCTTAAACGGAGAACAACCCATCCCGCAGTGGCTAGTGGAAGGACGTACGGTACTGATCCCTAAGACCGAAAATTTGTCAAGGTATGGAGTGGCATAGTTGAACAACGTGGATGCAAGATAGGGCTGGCAGGTTGTAGGGAGAACCTGTTAATAGACAGGTGTATTACCCAGGACACGATCAGGTATCGACAAATCTGTTCATGGCTTGGATTGACTACCATAAGGCATTCGATAACACGAACCATGAGCTACTTATCAAGCTCCTTGAGTGTCTGGAGGTGCTTCCAAAAATAGTGAGATGCATTAAAGAGCTTATGCTCTTTCTTGTGGCGGACAAGATTTGTCATAACATCTGACAAAAGACAAGTGACTACCAGCTGCATCACATATAAGAGGGGGGTCTTCCATTGAGAATCTCTAAGTCCGATACTTTTCTGCATCTCCCTCTTGTCTCTATCTATTGTGCTCTGAGGCAAAAGCTCTGGATACATATGTGGCCCGCCGAACAAAAGGGAATATAAGGTCAACCGTCTTTTATACATGGACGACCTGAAACTCTTCGCTTCCTCAAAAGAGGACCTTAACATCCTTGTGGCGGAGGCAAATAGGTACTCTAAAGCGGTTGGCATGAGCTTTGGACTAGACAAGTGCGCCTACATCCACCTACACCAAGGAAGACTAGAAACTACATCATCGCATGATGATCAGGATGTTCAACTCATAGGCGGAAATACCATTCAACATCTTGGTGATGGAGAAATATATACATACCTTGGAAAGTGCAGCGGAAACCCAAGATGTGCAAGTGTTAAAAGAAGGTATCGCCAAATTCTCGGAAAATCTTGGGCTTCAGAATTATGTGGGAAGAATAAGATCCAGGCGACCAATATGCTGGCCGTTCCTATACGGCTCTGCACATTTGGTGCAGTAAAATGGAACGTCGATCAGTTGAAGCAACTTGACCGATGCACACGCAAGGTGATGAAAATCCATCGTCTTCATCGAAGAACGGTTCTGGCTATAGCCTGCTCAGTTCTTAATAGCACAGATTCTCTCATGCGACTCGTACATCAACATGAAGTCGTCAATGCTGCCGCTTTTCTATATCGTGCCGCAGAGGAGCTTGGCCTCCCATTTGATTCCAGCGACACTACACATGGCCTAGCATCACTAACATCTTTGGTGCTTAAAAGTCGTGCACAGGAAGCAGAACATTCTTTCTACTAAGAGAACATGCTGACAAGCCCCTTCATGGTCAATTCTACGGCATTATACGTAAAGAAGAGTTATCGTTCGGTCTGTCCAACATGTTTCTCAAGTTTGCTGGATTGAGATCGGAGACTAAGGGATTTTTGTTTGCCTGTCAAGACGGTGTTGTAGGCACCTGAGTTTACCGCGAGCGCATGATGGATGTACCTGTAGGCGATATCAACTTCCGAGCGTGCAAGCAAGAGCCAGAAACACTTGGACATGTTCTGAGTGGATGCTCAATGTATGCATGCTACGGGTACATAGAGGGACACAATGCGGCTCTAAAAGTGTTATATTACCATCTTAGGCACTTCTATGGTGTTGATCTATTGCCCGTCTTGCCATACGCCCAGGGGGGCTATCAAGACCGTTGTGGAAAATGATCAGTGTAAGATCTACTGTAATTTCTCATTCTACACCACTCAACGTATCAGTGCTACAGAGCCTGATATTGTCCTTCAAGATCGGAAGACGAAGATCATTCACGTGACTGAATTTTCAGCACCAGCCGATGGTAATATCACGGCAAAGGAGGAAGAAAAACGGGAAAAATATCAAGAACTTCTTTTCGAGCTGAGAAGGCTACAAACGAACCAAGGCTACAAAGTCCATCTTGTAGTTCGCATCATCGGCTAGCTTAGAGGTATGAAAGCTTTATTTCTGAGCCAACTCAACAAAATCCCCGCTTGCCAGCGTTAGGCTGAGTCCATCGCAAACCGGATGCAAAAGGTAGTTCTTCTGGGATCACTTCATCTGGTCCGTCAACACTATTTCTTATAACATTCTACAAAGATTCGTAGTTCTAAAAAAGTATCCAGAAATGAAACTCTCATCTCCAACTGTGCCGTCTGAAGCGTAAGGTCATCCGCGGCTAGAGACCGGACTCCAAGGAACAGTGTTGTATGAAGTCTCTTGCGTAAATTTCCCGTCCTTGCTTACCTTCTGGGACAGAAGGAGCAGGAGTGGATTACGCACACGTTCCAGTTGCATCGGGATTGGTTGCTTTAAGGAACCACGATTGTAGCTTTCGGAGCCTACAACTTCTCATGCGACACCTGCAAAAGTCATTAAAATTCAATCAGTGGTTAGGGATGTATGGTGTTTTAAAAAAAATTGGTTCTCAAAATTCGAAACCCTGTAACTGCCTAAATTAAAAAATTTTGAAAAACCATTTTAACCATAAACTTTACTTATCCAACACCAAATTGTAATTAAGTTCCGTCCAAATCGCCCGACCCTCCTGCAACTCTGATATTCAGGAAATGGATTGACCCATTGCTCAAATCAAAATATAATTGGCAAAAAGTGAAAAAAAATCTATGTTTCTCAAAATTTAGTCTGGCGTTTTTTGTCCTGCTAGCCCTAAAATATTCTTAAGGTATACTTGAAACAAAAACAAAATCAGTAGTGCCAAATTTTCAATATGTGACATAGATTAGGTCGTAACTTGTCACGCATCTTTCAAAATTGTATGGATCAGTAGAATGTTAATTAGGCTACTCATATTCCATGTGCCGAACTTCCGATTACAAAGGTGTTAGAACAAAGAATTCCAACAATGAATTACAACCCCTGCATTCAGTATCCGATCTTCACTTCAATATTTCAATGCTTCAGTTCAGTTTAATTCAGAACACCGCTTTAGATCTTCAGTTCGGTCCGCCCCCAATTCAGTTATAAACCCAGTCCAGTCGCGATCTTCAGTTTCAACAATCTAACCCACACCTTTCTTTAAGGTACTGGTAAATACGAGGATGCGTTATAAACCCCCAACCTTCTTTACGCCCTCGATAAACAGTGTACTATTTTAAACACATTGTTACTAAACCCCGATCCACATTTGGTTACATTGCCCTAATTTGATTTTATTTGCAAAGATACCAACAAAACGAGTTTTTACCGTGTAGAAGATATTTTAATACATATTTAAAATAAAAACCATTTCTTTAAAAAATTTTCGCATTGTTTCATAAAACGCTGCATTCCTAAGGTGATGTCAAATGAAACTATCTACTGATTTCAAGTCATTGTATATTATTTAGGCAATAATGAAATTTCCCATGTATTCAAAATGAAAAAAGTTTTGCAAAACATTAAAAAGGGATCGCTTTCTGAAATTTAATTGGAATCCAATGTCAATCACTAAAGTGGTACTTTCTTCAGGCTGAAAAAGTACGTCTTCGGAAAAGAGAAACTTAAAAAAAAAATTGCTAATACCGACATTCATGTAATCTTGTTTTCCTTATCTTCATTTTTGCACATAAACACTTTTTTTCGTGAAATTTGAGAAAGTTACCCATTTGTAATTTTATTTTAAATTTATTTGAACTTCACGGGATCTTCAAAGGGCTGAAACAGCACATACGCTGAGAAAAAATCTTTGGCTAAGACAAAAAAACAATTTGATTCCCATAGAATCACAAAAAATGTGTTGTTTAAAAAAAAACTTAATTGTTTCAATAAAAGTTTTTTTGAATTAAAAAAAAATGTAGTACAAACAATAAGATCTAAATTTGTTGCATTAATCAAATTCTTATGAAGTAAACAAGAGAATGATTGAAAATACTTTTTTTTTCTTAACACGCGTATCGAAAGTTTGACTTTTCTCTTGAGCGTAGCGAAAGTGGCCGATTCCTGCCGAGTATCAGCTGACAATTCGAAAGTTACTTTTACCCCTAGGAGCGAACATAATACGTAGAACGACTGAATGAAAGTGATGGGATTATGCGCGCGCATGTCTCATGAGTCTCTGCTAACTGCACTAAAGCAGCGCCGCACATAACCTCGTACTTTTCATAACTCTCAAGTGTCATCCAGGTCCAGTGTTATCGTTTTGTTGAAATCGAGTATCACGTCGAAATCTCGAAAATCCTGTCTCTCCAGACCCCTCTTTTGATTCTGTAACAAATATACTTTTTTTCTCTCCTTTTCCTATTCTCTCCTTTCTTCTTCTCTCTTTCCCTTTTTCTCTTCGTAAATGTAATTTTTTCGCATTATTATATTTCATTTTATCATGAATTGTTTTCGAACCATTATTATGTAGTAGTCTTTAAATATAAATCTACCATAATAGTGGCATATGGTAATTAAGGCTGCGCAGTAGATACCTAAGATACTCAGGGATGCGCAGTAGGTATTAATGAGGCACAGATCGGCGCAGTGGGTATTTATGAGATATAGATCTGCGATGTAGGTATTTATGAGACATAGAGCTGCGCAGTAGGTATTTATGAGACATAGAGCTGCGCAGTAGATATTTATGTGTCATAGAACTGCGCAGTAGATATTTTTGAGCCGTAGAGCTTCGCAGTAGTTACTTGTGGGCATATAGATGCGCAGAAGTTATTTATGGGACATGTAGATGCACAGTAGATATTGACAGGACATGGAGCTGCGCAGTTGTTATTTATAAGACATAGAGTTGCACAGTATGTATTTATGAGACATAGATCTGTGCAGTAGATGTTTATGTGCCATAGAGCTGCGCAGTAGATATTTATGTGGCCTATGACTGCACAGTATACTTTTATGATAATTTAGACTGCGCTATATGGACATATGATAAGTAAGGCTTCGCATTGCATAACTACGATATACATGGATACGCTGTAGGTATTTATAGGACATAGAACTGCGCAGTATCTATTTTTGAGCCGTAGAGCTGCGCAGTAGTTATTTGTGGGACATATAACTGTGCAGAAGTTATTTGTGAGACATGTAGATGCACAGTAGCTACTTATAGGTCATGGAGCTGCGCAGTATGTATTTGGGAGACATGAAGCTGCACAGTAGATATTTATGTGTCATAGAGTTGTGCAGTAGATATTTATGCGACCTATAGCTGCACAGTATACTTTTATGATAATTTAGGCTGCGATATATGGTCATATGGTAAGTAAGGCAGCGCATTGCATACCTACGATATACATGGATACGCAGTAGGTATTTATAGGACATAAAACTGCGCAGAATCTATTTTTGAGTTGTAGAGATGCGCAGTAGTTATTTGTGGACCATATCGATGCACAGAAGTTATGTATGGGACATGGAGCTGCACAGTAACTATTTATGCGGCTTGGAGATGCACAGTAGTTATGTATGGGCCATGTATCTGCGCAGTAGTCATTTGTGGGCACAGGACTGTGCGTTTTACTTTCGTAATGAATTAGGATGCGCAGTGGAGTTATGTAGTGCACAGACTTCCGCAGTAGAGGCATGTGGTAGGTGAGGCTACGCAATAGATACTTACGATATACAGGGATACGCATTAGGTACTTATAGAACATAGAGTTGCGCAGTAGGTATTGATGAGGCGTAGAGCTGCACAGTATGTATTTTTGTAACGTGAAGCTGCGCAGAACAATTTTGTGATAAAATAGACCACGCAGTAAATATCTAAGATATGTAGAGATGTGCATTATGTACGCATAGGACAAATAGTTGCGCAATAGTTATTTGTGGAGCATATAACTGCGTAGGGTACATTTATAATGAAGTAGGCTGCGTAGTATGAACATATGGTACGTAAGGCTGCGCAGTATATATCTATGATGTGCATGGATACATCCATTCACCACACATGACTCTACTATGCAGCCCTATACAGTAAACAACTCTACTGCGTAGCCCTGTACATTACATGACTCAACTGCACATACATGTACATTGAAGATCTCAACTGCGCAGCACTTCATATCACCTGTCTATACTGCACATCCATACACATTACATTTGTCTACTGTGCAGCAATGCACATCCCATGCCGCAACCGCGCAGCCCTACGCATGCAGTGTCTCTACTGCGCATCGTTGTACAGTACATGTCTCTACTGCGCAGCGCTGTATAGCGCATGTCTCTACTGAGTATATATGGGCATTACATGCCACTGCTGTGCAGGTCTGCACATTACATGCCTACATTGTGCACCCATCTGAATTATAGAGCTATACTGCGCAGACCTACACATTACGCGACTCTACTGCGCACTCATGTACCACGCATGACTCCACTGCGCACCCATGTACAGTACACGACTCTGATGTGCAATCATGTAC
>CAKNYM010028202.1:0-21270 GCA_932195095.1 Andricus curvator | reverse complement strand
GTAAGATGCCCAAGTTATTGTATGATTCCGAGTGTTCATAATATTTGAATTTGCCGCCATGGCGGACGAAGGTCCAGTCCGGTTACAGTTGATACTAAAGTTTCGCTCATCGGGTCTAAAAAGTATACGTTTCGTTATTCTGTTGATTTTTAAATATCTGTTATATTTCAGTTGTAATTTGACGATCGTGGAATTTGCTTTGTAGTAGTTTTCTCCTTTTCAGTTGTACTGATGTCTCCACCCTTGTATTAAGGGACTTTGATTAGAATCTTTCTGAACATATATTATTAATTTTTTTATATTGTTTCTAAATGAACTTATTTTATTTATGTCGTCTTACATACAAAGATTTTTCAAGCTTGCAGGACACCAAGCAATGAACCGTAAAAATTGGCACCTTTGCCTGCTCGCCACCGCTCACCTTCCCCACTCAGAACTTGAAGGCACGCATTTTTACGTTCGTCATCCTAAGTTGAACCTGTCAGGTGAAAAATTGTCCTTGCACCTGCATTTACATCATTTATGTCATGGGCTTACGGTCTATTTAGAGAGTATTTCCCTCAGTATCTGCGGGCTCTCTGTTACGGTACGGGAACTTCCGTCCGCGCTTTTCTTAGCATATCTTAAATAAAGTTTCCACGCTACGTCGTCTTTCCTAGTTTCAGATGCGACATCGAGTCGTAATTCTCTGTATGGTTCTTGTATTCTCACTGCGACAGCGAATTGCCTTTCTATGTATCAAGTGCATGACTAGCGTCTCCCGCTTTTCTCTACACTGGTCTCTAGCCGGACAACTGGTGCAGCGCATCACTATCTGACGTAGAAAATACGTGCAATGTATTTGCCTTGAATAAAATTTAATTGTTTGTTAATTAAATATGAGTTCAGTTATTTGCCATAGTCGCAATGCGACCTCAACGTGACACTTTTCTCACGCGGCCTATGGCTTCTCTCAAGTTCTCGCACGCCTATGTTTTCCCGGTCAATCCGGAAAAACTCCCAACATTTCTCTGGCTAGAGCACAGCCAACTACGAATTCCACAAAAATGGAATATCCGCAATAAGAAAGGATGATGCCAACCTGGCGACTTTATCTCGGAAATTAAATTGAAGGAAGGGAGATGCCAACAGGGCGGCTTTTCAAATTTTTCACAAGCTGCCAAATTTAATTTTCCAAATCCTATCTCATCTGCCCAATTTCAAGGTGTCAATTTTATCTACATTCGAAATCACTTCGCTAACTTCTTGTGCTATTTTAAGCAATCTATTTTTCTACATTAAAAAATTATTTATTAAAATTAAGAACCACTTTTCATGAAAATTTAACAAGTTTAATAACTTATCTTGAACTTTTACCACGTGCGAAAAACAGCTTATCATTCCTTATACGTAATACGCCAACCTATCATATGACGTATATAAAATTATTGATTATTCTATGTGAGCGTCACAACTTTTAATGTCTCCGGCTGTATGTCAATATTTCTTTCCAAGAATTCAGATTTACGTTATGCATATTACCTTTTGAGTGATTATCTTTGTAAACATTTTCGAATAATGTTTGCGAGACAGTGAATTTTATTATGAATATGCATAAGCTCTTTGAGCACTTGTGGAATGTTTTTAATCACAGTTCGACGTGTCTTACCTCTAAAAGTCCTTGAATGTTAGTTTTTTTTTTTATAGATGACTTGGCTCTTTGATAATGACAATATTTAATTAATTTAATCAAAAAATTCGTTTTATCAAAATATAAGGCAAGAGTCAACCTCTTTTAGGGACATTTAGCAATGATAATTATTAACTTTTACCTCGCGAAATGATCAATGTCCTCACTTTTGGGCACTAATCATCTGGCTATTTTTGCGCGATAATTGGGTTTTCTTTATTTTCCTGTCAGAACCGGTGGGTGTGTGGTTTCTCGGGTGCCTTTCTTGCTACTCTTATCGACAGACTAGCTAACCTGATTGAGAAATTCCCCAATCAACGGAACGGTTCCTCCGATCAGAACCGCAGTCGCTCACAAGCGAGCCGCTATAAAAATCAGCGCAGTCGTTCGCGTTGCTGCTCCCGGGTTGATAACGGTACGTGTTCAGGCCTAGTTAATCAAAGCGTCTTACCGGGATGTCTTGAGGCAGGCCCCAGCGACTTAGTGCTCTACGCAGCGAACGATTCGCGTGTCCATACGTTCGGCGAGGGATGTCTCGTTCTGAACCTCGGATTGCGTTGTAAAATCTCGTGGAACTTCTGTGTTGCAGCGGTACCATATCCGATCATCGGAGCGGATCTGATAGCTCATTTCCATCTCGTTTCTTCCCTGCATGACTCCGCTTTAGTCGACTCCATCATTCAGCATAGCGTTCGCGGATTTGTCAAGGCTGTTCATTTATTTGATTTGAGTGTCATAGATAAATCATCCTCTTACTCCAGGATCCTAGCTGATTATCCGGAAATCACTTAATGTTCACAAGAGTCGATACCGCGACACCACACTGTCGAACAGTTTATACAAACCTAGGGTCCTCCGCTCGCTGAGCGTGCCCGTCGTCTGGCTCCAAACAAAATAGACGCCGATAAAAGACTTTTCCAACAAATGCTGGCCGACAGGGTCTGCCGCCCATCTAGCTGCCCCTTGACCTCACCAATCCACATGGTGAAAAAGAAGAATGGCGATAGGCGCATTTGTGGCTATTTTTGACGTTTAAATGCTGCCACGATCCCGGACAGTTATCCTGTCCCGCATCTTTATGACTTCTCTTACTTTCTGCGAAAAAAAGCAAGTCTTCACTAAAATTGACTTATTTATGGCGTATCACCAAATTCCTCTAGCTTCCCAAGACATTCCAAAGACCACCGTCATAACACCTTTCGGGTTATATGAGTACAATGTCATGACGATTGACGATGTTCTAATCACTTCTTCTACTAAAGGAGAGCACTCTCAACACCTCAATGTGGTCTTTAAACGACCCAAAGAGTTCGCACTCCACATCAATGTCAATAAGTGTGAGTTCGGAAAATCTGATCTGGAGTTTCTTGGTTATTTCATCAATAAAAATGGCTGCAAGCCTACATCCGAGAAAGTCAAAGCTATTCTTCACTTTTCTAAACTGAAAATCGTAGTCGGATGGCGCATCTTCTTGGGACTCATCAATTTTTACCGTCGTTGCCTTCCTGATGCCGCGCAAGCTCAGGCGCCACTAAACTCACTATCTCTGTGAGTCCGAGAAAAACGATAAAAAAGTAATACCCTGGACTCAAGAAGCTGAGACTGCTTTTGCTAAGGTCAAACAAGACCTTGCAATCTTTAGCGTTCTTTCTAGGAAATTTACATCAGCCCAAAGCTCGTATGCGGCCTGTGATTTCGAATTGACTGCGATTTTTGAGGCTATTTGTCATTTTCAATAATTTCTCGACGGCCATCAACAAGCCTTTAATTTATGCTTTAACGTAGCGTTCCGAGAAATCATCGCTTCGGCAACAGCTTCAAATCGCTTACATTTCTACAGCTGGAATTGGACATATTTCAGGTACTCAAAATATCGTCGTCGATACATTGTCGCGAGTTGAGACTCTCCGACTCCCAACCGAATTTAGCCTGGTTGATTTAGCCCAAGCTCAAGCGATCGACGAAGAATTTAAAAAAAATCTTCAAGACGACAATTGTTCTTTATAGTTCAGAAAAATTCTATGAGGACCCGACCACACTTCAGCGAACGCGTCTTTCGTCTATTCCACGATCCAGCCGATCCAGGCTCCAGGCTCACTGATGGAATACTCCGAAAGCGATACGTGTGGACGGCCATGCATCGGGTCATTACCAAGTGGTGTAAGGCCTGTCCAGACTGCAAAAAAACTTAAAATCTCTAAGTGTAATCAGCTTTTGCCTTCTGACATCGTCGCACCGGCCTCTCGTTTTAAGTACGTCCATATGGACATAATTATCCAATTTCCTGGAAGTGATGGTTATAGATACTGTTTAACAATTATCGACCGTTTTTCACGATGGCCGGAAGCCGTTCCAATAAAAAACATCGAAGCACTGGCCGTCTGTCGTGCTTTCGTGGATCACTGGATATCTCGCTTCGGCGCTCCAGAAACTCTGACAACGGATTAGAGGAGCCAATTCAAATCAGAGCTCTTTAAGGCCCTCCTCCAACTCACAGGATGTAATCGGGTTCGCAAAAACGCGTACCATCCATAATCTAACGATATTATCGAACGCTGGCAACAGACTCTCAAAGCCGCTGAAATGTGGCATTCGGAAACTGACTTAGAGCTAACGTTATGGACACCTGTTCGCCTCCCGCTGAATTCCTGCACGGCACTTCCCTCCGGATTCCCGGAGCGTTTGTACTTTCCGAGGACTTTAAGCCTAATCCGAATTTTTACCTGGAAGAATTTCGAGAACATATGCGGAAGGTGGAACCTGCTCCTGTCAGTCAAAATTTAAATCGCAAACTTTTCCCATTTAAATATTTGAGCACTTGTTCTCATGTGTTCTTTCGCGTTCGCGCAGTTTGCCAGTCTGTCGAGTGGTATCGGTTGATGACCTAAAACCGGCATATATACATACATATAATTTAAAAAAAAGGGTTGAACAACCACCGCAGGGTGCCACTGAGAGCTACTGCCATCTGAAAAATGACACTGGCTCCCAGTAGAACGGCGGTAAATCACACTTATGGCCACTTCTCACAACCGTGAGATGGGTGGTCACAGGGCGCGATGAAGTCACAACGACAGGCCCACGGTGTGGCTTTAAGGTTACGAAAGAGTGATAGTTTCGCACCTCCGAGAGCACCTGTCCCAAGAACAATTAATTGTACCAAATATTTTGGGTACAGTCGTTGCAGCTCTCTTTTAACGTCTTCATACCTCTCCTCCTTTTCGTTCTCCTTGGCAGTGATGTTGTATTCGGACGGAGCCGAGAATTCGATCACGAATATAGTTCGTTTCTCGAAGTCTTGGAGAACGATGTCAGGCCTCGGGTGTGCAACGGAGACTGCTATCCGAAAATCGTAGTTCCAGAAAATTTGGCACTTCTCGTTCTGGACAATTGATTCTATCTTTCTTGGAGCGTTCGGCAGAGCAGGGTCGCGACCAACACCGTAAGAGCGACGAAGATGGTAATAAAGCACTCTTAGGGCCGCATTATGTCTATAGATATACGTCGTTCCTGCGTGGGTGGGACACCCCGATAGTATGTGTTCTAGGTACTCAGTGTCTGCAAGACACGCTCTGCACCTATCACTGGGAACTTTTCGACATAAAATGCGGTCACGGTATGCGAAGGTGGAAATGACACCGTCCTGGCATGCGAAAATGAACCCCTCTGTACCTGAATTAAGCCCTGATGATTTGAGGAAAGCAAAAGTTGGCTCCTTCGACAAGGACTGCTTTCTACATTTCTGTGAAAGTTTCCGTGCATTTTCTTGTCGAGTAGCTGTTGGTGAAATTTTCCAACCTCTGCTTTCTTTACTTCAGCATTTAGAAGTGAAGCATCTAGATGGAGTAATGCACTTTCCTCACTTCTGATGTTAAAATTCAGGCCAAGGGTCTCGGCCGCTTGCTCCATGGTTTTGTAAAGGAACGCTTCATCGCCAATTATCTCGTGGTTCCTGACCATTTTTAGGAGAGGATCTGTCCCATTCGCAACGATGTAAGCTGTACTTAGAAAAATTCAGTGATGAAGACACTGGAGATTCTGAAGTCCGCGTCCGCCTTGACAGCGTAAAATGTATAATCGCTGAACTGACGAATTGATATGCAAGCTTTTATGCATATGCATGATCTTACGTGTGGTGATATCAAGGGCCTTAAGCTCGTTCTTCTTCCATTGAACCACCCCAAAGGAGTAGAGTGGAACCGGGACGGCAAGCATGTTAGTCTCAGATACCTTGTTCAACGCCGACTGATTGAAACACCAAATCTGTCGACGAAGATGCTTGTATCAGCTTCGGAGAGACTCCTTCACTGATGTTACGTCCTGAATACGCTTTGAGGCACGCCCAGGTATGAATGGGTCTCTCCAGTATTAAGATGTCTGATAACACTTATATCCACAAGCTCAGGGTCCTTGGGAACGCCAGTAATCTTCTCTTTCTTCAGATTAATTTTGGCACACTTGTCCAAACCGAAGTCCATCCCAATCTCTCCTGTGTAATTCTTGAAGATATTTATAGCAGTTTGAAGTTTGCTTTTACCAGAGGCATAGATCTTCAGGTCATATATATAAAATACATGAGTGACCTCATGCTCGCGCTGGTTAGTGTCGCCACAGAGGTGTCCAGAAGAATTTCATAGTGCGAGAGATAGAGGCAGAAGTGTGATGCAAAAAAGCGAAGGGCAATAATGGCAATAATGTGAGGAGAGGGCTCATGGTGTTTGTTCATGGCGATGTTTTCCAGATGAGGTAGTAAATCTGGTTTTCCAAAGCGGCATTAATCTCTCTATGCACCTCACAATGTGTGGATGAACCTTTAAGCTTTCCAACAGACAGATGATAAGTCTATGAGAGGTTGAATCGAAAGCTTTCCGGTAGTCAACCCAGGCCATCGACAGGGTGCGCTGATTGGCTGCAGCGTCTTTACAGACACGCCTGTCAAATAGCAGATTCTCTCGACAACCTGCTACACCGTTTTTCGAGCCACGTTGTTCGTACACCTCTCGCCACACAGGCTCAATTCGTCGAACAATCCTGTTGTTCAGGACAGCTGTAAAGTTCTTGTACAGCGTGTTCAAACAAGTTATTGTCCTGTAATTCTCTGGGTTTGACAAGTTGCCTTTTTTTGGCAGGAGTATAGTGCGTCCTAACACCAGCCACTGCGGAATGGGCGTCTCCGACTTTAAATATGAGGTGAATATGCGGGAAAAATGTTGGTGTGTAAACTTCTTCCACCAGAAAGTCTTGATACAATCTGGTCCAGCAGCGGAAAAGTTCTTTGTGCCTCTAAGTGTTTTTCTCACCTCTTCGGCAGTGATTGATGAACATTCCTCCTCAGATTTTATGAGGTTGTCGCAAAACTCCTTGAAGCGGATGATATTGTCAGTATCTTCTTTCAACTCTAGTGTTTTCGGGATCTTGTACACCTTTCTCCAAAAAGTCTCTACCTCCTTGGGCTTGGGTGGATTTTTTACAGAAACAGGGACATCGCTGAAGAGGCGCGATGGGTCAGCGAGAAACTGTTGATTCTCCCTGATCCATTTCTCTCTCTTCTGTATTCTCCTTCTTGCGTCAGATAACAGCCGTATTTTGTCAACAATATGCTGCTTGATTGTCAGCAGCTTTGACTTGCTCAGTGTGTGATTCAAGATCCTTAGTTCTTGGGCGAACTTTCGAACCCTTTACGTGAACGGTCTACCAGATGTTATGTAGTCAATCACACCTTGAACACGGGATGCATTCTGTCTTGCCCATCCAATCTTCTTGTTCAGTTGATGCAAGCGTCTTTTGGTCTTTTGATCCATCCTCGGTTTTAGCCTTCGATTTGAATCAGCCAAAGCTCTCGCAGCACCATAAACTGAGCAATTGATGGTCCAGGGGTCGCACTCTTGCCAGATATCTCCACGAAGGGAGGCATCCATTTCAGCCAGATCTTGGGGCTTAGGAGGAACTTGCATCTTAATATTCCTTGTACTATCGGGATGTCATCCCTTCCATCTAAGCATATCTTGAATAGAGTTTCCACTATAAGTCGTCTTTCCTAGTTTGAGGTGCGACAGCAAATCGTCTATCTCTGTATGGTTCTTGTATTCTCATTGCGACAGCGAGTCGCCCTTCTACTATCAATTCGATGACAAGCATCTCCCGCTTTTCACTACACTAGTTTCCAGCCAGATAACCGGTGTAATGCATCACTATCTGACGTAGCAAATACGTGCAATGTATTTGCCTTAAATAAAACTTAATTGTTTGTTACTTAAATGTGAGTTCAGTTATTTTCCATAGCCGCAATGTGTGTAGGGCACATGACAATAAATAATTAATGGCTCAATATCGCCACCACCACTACAGACCAATGGACTACGCTGATACCGCCATGCTGAGTATTAGCAGTCGTGGGAGTTTTGAAAGCGTAAGTCACATCGGCGCTGCACCCATGCTGCACAATAACAAATTATTACGCCCACGACTCCCTAGCGACATGTTGGCACAGCCAGCCCATTTTTCGTCGTCCTACAGAAAAACGGCCACATACTTTCGGTTGCATTTGAGAAATAGGTTTGCCTTGAGAACTGCTTCCGTGCATCTCGTCGATTTTCCATTAAATATAAAAAGAAACCCCCAAAAGAATAAATAATAGAAACGAATGCTTAAATCTTCCCAAGAGAATTTGAACTTTTTGATTATTGAGTTTTTTAGCGATATTATATAAGCAATAAAGCCAGAATACTGCTTTGAAAACCGACAATAGAAGCGATGTCCTAACCTATTTACCACAAGTCAGACCTCGTATTTTCCGACGGGCATTCGCGAAAAGGAGATGAGCTGCTTACAAATAAAAGCGACAGACAACAAACAAGTAATTTGCAGTATGAAAACTGCAACATAACTCTTGCTGTCTTTTCTGTCTTCCGCGCTTGAGTACGGTTATCATTTTCTATCCCTCAGTCTATATCTTTCTACTACTATCTTCAATCTTTTTATAACCCTTGGTCTATCTATCTATTAAGAAAGTCAATCCTTTTCAATATCTTTCTTTATCTTTCGTAACCAAGGACCCTCATCTTTTTCTATACTCCATGCTGTCTCTTTAATATAAATTTGAATCTTTCTCTATCTCTTTTTCTGTTTTCCAGGATTAAGTACTCTTATCTTTTTCTATCCCTCAGTCTATATCTTTCTAATCCGAATTTTAAATCTTTTTTCAATGCCTTTGTCTATCTATCTATTAAGAATTTCAATCTCTTTCTCTATCTTTAGTAACCAAGGACTCTTATCGTTTTCTATACTCCATTCTACCTCTTTATTATAAATTTGAATCTTTGTCTATCTCTTTTTCTGTCTTAAGCGATTATGTACTTTTATCATTTTCTATCCCTCAGTCTATATCTTTCTACTGCGAATATCAGTCTTTTTCTATCTCTTATAACGTGGTTTTTCTCCTCGTGCTTAAGGAAAAACCCGTTATTTTTTAAAGGAACAACAAAAATGAATTCACCCTACAAGGTAGAATAACTATTTGCTAAAACATTAGGAATTAAGAATTTCAATCTTTTTCAATCTGTTTCTCTATCTTTCGTAATCAAGGACCCTTATCTTTTTCTATACTCCATTCTATCTCTTTAATATAAATTTGAATCATTTTCTATCTCCTTCCTATCTTCCGCCATTGAGTGCTCTTATAATTTCCTATCCCTCAGTCTATGTCTTTCTACTACTAATTTCAATTTTTTTCTATCTCTTTCTCTGTAACTTTCGTAACCAAGGAGTTTTATCTTTTTTTATACCTGCCAAAGTTTTGCCATCTTCAAAACTACTTAGAAAATTGTCTTGGGCGATAGATGCCGCTGGGGAGACTTGCCGCAGTTTTGCCATCTTTACAACTACTTAGACATTTTTTTTGGGTGAGAGATGCCGCGCCGCTGGGGATACTTGCGGCAGTTTTGCTATCTTTAGAATTACCCAGAAAATTTTCTTGGGCGATAGAAGCCGCTGGGGAGACTTGCTGCTGGCGAGAGATGCCGCAGATGTGACAATTTATCCTGGGAGAATTACCGTAGATGTGACAATTAGTCCTGTGAGACTTGCTGCAGTTTTGCCATTTTTATTTACAGTTAAAAATTTTTTGGAGAGGAGAGATGCCACTGGGAGACTTGCTACTGGTGAGAGATACCGAAAAAATGTCAATTTCACTGTGATAAATGCTGCGCCGGAGAAAAGCCGCTAAGTAGAGATGCCGCAGTTATGACATGCCGCAGATGAGACATGCCGCAGATGTGACATGCCGCAGCAGTGAAATGCCGCAGATGTGACATGCCGGAGGTGTGACTTGCCGCAGAGAGACTTACCACATGTGGGATGATATGGACCCACTTTTGTACTCTCTAATCTATTTACAGGGCCTTATGCCAACAGAAGTATTAAATCATGTATGGGGAAGTAAATAGCTATAAAATTGATATTGTTTACCCTAATAAAAGTTTCTAAAATAGGAAAATTTTTCAGTAAAAGCTTACCGCAAATGAAGTTTACAATATTGAAAAGCCGTTTTTAAACTTTTGAAACATTTGAACATTTCTTTAAGAGATAAGGATTATCAGTCGGAGGTTCGAATTCTTCGAATCTGTGTAAGCTTTGTGTGTGAAATCTGTGTTTCAATTCAATGAAAATGTTTTTTTGAAAGGAGAAATTTGTTTAAAAAAAGAAATGTCTTGTGGCTGTATTTATTTATATAACTAATCTGGATCTGGAATTGAGTATACATTTATTTTTCATACTTATACTTATATACGTTCAGACAGATTCGAAGAATTCGAACCTTCGACAGATAAGTCTCATCTCTTAAAGAAATGTTCAAATGTTTCAAATGTTCAAAAATGGCTTTTCAGTATTGTAAACGTCATTTACGGTAAGCTTTTACTGAAAATTTTTTCTATTTTAGAAACATTTATTAGGGTAAACCATATAAATTTTATTGCTGTTTAGTTCCACATACTTCTTAAGTCCTGATGAGGCCATGATTTCATGGCGAAATGCATCGACGTTTCTAAACAAATAAGGACTTCTTTATTTCACAACCGTTTAGTTGCAAGGCCAAAGGCCAAAACAAAAAATATCTTTAGATCGTCATTTCTTGCCCGTAGAAAGTATTTTCATATTGCTACAAGATTCTATCCCTGAAGCGGAACTGCGTGTGTGTGAAGAAAAGTTGATTCTTTTTGTTGTCAAATGCCAAGAGATGTTTGGTAGCAGCATTATGCCTTTTAACGTGCATAGTTTGTTATATGGAGTGCAGTCAGTATGGAGGACGGGTCTCTTGTGGGTCACCTTAGCGTTTCGAGTTGAAGGTTCTATTTTTTATCGCAGCGATAACTGGCCCAAAGGGCCTTTATGATCAAGTAGCAAAAAGAACACTGCAAAAACTCACTTTTAGTTATACGTGCAAGAAACTTGCATCCTCTGATGTAGTGTATAAGCTTTTGTGAAAAAAAATTTTCTCACCCTGACTGTAAAAACGCTCGCAAGACAAATGAAAATATTCTACTTTTCGGACCTCTTGGAGAAAGTGAAAATGGTGTTTAACTATTCGATCGTTGTATTTAAAAATCGTCAGTTTTTCAGAGTACAAAGTATATTAGGTCTAATAAGACTAACGACACTTTTATTACATTAAAATCTACAGAAATTGGCGAAATCATATCTTTTAAATATGAGAATGCTCAACCAAAAAGAAACCTTCAAATTTGTATAACGAAATTTTCGATGAATTGATATCCGTTTCTCATATAAAAATAGTCAATAATTCAGTGGTGACCGTTCCTATCGAAACTATTGATCAAAAGTTGGTGTACATGAAACTTATCTATTCTTCATATGTCGCTACATTGCCTAAGAATATTTAAATCCAATAATTTTTTAATATTGTTGAAAAAAAGTAAGATCGCTCTATTTACATAAATAATATTCTTTTTGATTAAATTATTCTTCATATATTTTTGTTTTACAGAACCCATTGAATACAAAGTTAAACAAAAGATAGTATGGTATATAGTATAGAGAAGAGAAGATTACAGAGAAGATGCAGAGAAGAGGATATTGAAAAAGATAACATGAATTTGGATTAACAGACAGATATAAAAATATTGACGTTGATAGAATCAGGATAGAGTGAGATAGAGAACAGGAGATTGGAAAAGAAAGACAGGAAATTAAGTTTACGAAGAGATGGAAAAAGACTGACGTGGATAGACGTAGGATGGGATAATATAAAGAAGAGGAGATTGAAAAAGATAACTGAATTTAGATTGACAAAGAGATGGAAAATATTGACGTGGATAAATGAAGGATATGCTGAGATAGTGAAAAGGGGAATGATAAAGATAAACATGAATTAAGATTGACAAATAGATAGAAAAAGATTGACGTGGATAAATAAAGGATAGGATAAGATAGAAAAGATAGGATTGAAAAAGATAGACGTGAATTTAGATTGAAAAATAGATAAAACAAAAAGATAGAAGTTGATAGACGTAGAGGAGATTGAAAAAGACAATGCGAGTTTAGATTGATAGAGGGGTAGAAAAATATTGACATTGATGGAATCAGGATAGGATGAGATCGAGAAAATGAGATTGAAAAATAAAGACGTGAATTAAGATTGACAAAAAAAATAGAAAAAGATTGACCTGGATAGATAAATGATAGGATGAGATAGAGAAGAGGAGATTTTAAAAGATAACGGGAGTTTGAATTGATAAAGAGATAGAATGGGATACATTTTCTCTATCTATTTATATCATAAAGATGCAAAGTGAATAAAAAAGATAGGATCTCTATCTTTTACTTCCAGCAGGGAAAATTATGGTTCTATTTATTTTCAATTAAATTTTCACCAATATTTTCTTCGTAGCTTTATTTTTTTGCATTACTATTTATGGCATTAAATTTGCTTGGAAATCTCAAATTTGTTAATTGCGTACTCTGTTTTTTCACTCGCTTAACCTAATGTGAACCGAATTCAGAGTAAATTCTGTAGAAACCTCGAAGATTATTAAAGTCGAAGCAGTTGAATTCGTTCGTTAGACGATAAAGAAGGATCGATAAGGCGAGCTCGGACGTTTCAAAGATGTAGTTTGGTTCGGCGACCTTAATACATAAGAATTATCGAAGTAATCGCATAGAGAATTGAAGCAGATTTAATGACAGCTATGTGGGAGCATTCGAGATGAAGAATAAGCTCATAATTGACAGAGCTTTAAGTTACTATCTCACAAGAGATGATAATTAGAGGGCCCAGCGAGTTTCTTGCTTTCTAGTTAAATCGAATTCAGGGCATTTCACTTTTTCTGCGACTCCTCTCTCACTTAGAAAAGTTCTGCTGCGTGAATTTTTCGCTTATTTGATTAAACTATTTCCAACTCTCTTTAACTCTGCCTCCTCCTCTCCTTGAAGTTTCTTTCAATAATTAATTTTCATGAATTATTAGCTATTAGTATTTTAGTCAAAATACGTACGTACATATTTATTAAAGTTTCATCAAGACTTGTTAAATTTATTGAAATATATCGTTATCCTTAAATAAATCTTCAAGGTTCTAAACGAAAATATGAGAAAGGTGAAGATACTATTCCCTTTTTGTTTCTTCCTGAATCAATAAACAACTAAATTTTCCTAAACAACCTTACTCGATTATTTCTTAAACATATTTTCTGGATATAGACATAGTTTTAAATGTTATATAATTTAAGATGTTCTTCCATCAAATAATAAGGTATTTTGCAGCTCGAAAGTCCGATTAAGCTTCCGGTAATCAGAAAAGATTCAACATTATCATTCTCAAAGCCATTTCTTCCAGGTGAACCCAGACAATCTTTAAGCCAAGTGCCAATTACGGTGGATCTAGACACTACGAAGGAGACTCTTCGTAAACTCCACTTCCCATTTTCCGCTTCCGATCCCTCTCGCCCACTTCTTCCAACTCGTTAGCGTTCATGGAGACCATTTCTAGTAAGTGTATAAATTCGCTAACGTATCGCTTCATCATTGCAGTTGACATCAATTATACACTAGGCAATCAAATCAATGCTCGTGGACAAATTTGGTGGCAGCCTTTTGGTTACGCAAGTCTATTCATGGAATGCTAGCCGTGCGCTATCTTGGCGCTGTCTAAGAGTTCATTACGAATTTGAATATATGAAGACTGCCTAGAGTCTAGATTTTATCGAGGTTCTAGACAAAATCACTGTTTTGACTTGAACAAAAATTACAGAAGTGAATTCAGAAAATAATAATTTTGATGTAGAAGATTTGAGTAATTAAAATAAATGATTATATTAATGCGAGCATAATGATCGAATGCACCGTATTAATTATTTAAGATAATAAACAATAATTATTAAACATAATTGAAATCTTAATATACAAACTGTATTTTTAACAACGATTTATATTCAACAAATGTTAAGGAAATGTTTGCTCTAATTGCTTATAACTTACACAATATAAAAAAAGCTTTAATATTCTTATGTTTTCCAGAATGCATATTTATATTAAACGCAGGCTTCAAAATTCTCTATGTGACTGAATAAAGTATCAAAAAAGTACCTTTCGTATGAAAAAAGTATCCACAAAAATAATAAAATGTATTAAAAAAGTAGCGTTTTTAAATTAGTAAAAAAGTTAGTTTTTAAATAAGAAAATAGCGTAAAAAGTACTTTAAACTAAAAAAAGAACATATTTAAAGAAATATTTCTTTTATACTTTTCTGTATGTGAACAACTGCGCTCAAGACTGCATGTAAGGTGGAAGGAATGGTCTAGAAATTTTGCGCTTAAAGCTTTTATTTGAAAAATTTGTGTTGAACGTAGAAACGCTGGAAATATAAAAAATATTGAACCAGCTATTAAATAATATCTTCCACGAAAAATGTTTTTTTTTTTTAACTTTATGCACTCGCAGATGTATACCATTGCCATTAAGCCATTTCCCTTTCAGGGTAGGCGTGACACTACCCGATTCGGGTAGTGTTTCTAGGTGGATAGTTCCTTGTAGTAAATAACTACTACAAGTGTGGGCTCACCACACCCACGATGTGCCAACAGCACGCAGTATTCTCGAATGGTCACCCATCCAAGTACTAACCGCGCCCAACGCTGCTTAACTTCGATGATCTGACGAGAACTGGTTTTTTCAGCGTGGTATCGCCGTTGGCTCGCAGATGTAATACATATATATTAGTGTAAGTCGAAAGAACCAGGCGATGGGAATCGAAATTGGAACTATGTGGAAATTCAGTCGTTCAAAAAACATCTACTCAAAAAAAATGACGGTGCACCTTGATATTTTTTTCTAAATGATGAAAAAAGATTACTGTATAGTGTATCAGTTTGAGACAAATCGTAATATATTTACTGCTCCCCAAACGCGTTTGGGAAGCACGAAATGTACGGAACATGTGCCCAATTTCTCGCACATAGTTCTTGGGCGCCAATCTGACCTCAATTGGGTGCGCCACTTTGGAAAAATGTAATTAATTAAAAAAATATATTGCTTTTATATTAGGTCGGATGAACTCCGCCCTTAAAGAAGCAGTTTCCTTTGCTGACCCAAATTTTAAATTAATAAAACTTACGTAATAAAAACAATATACAATATATATAATTTAAAAAAGGGTTAAACAATCACCAGAGGGTTCCACTGGTAGCAACTGCCATCAAAAAATTACACCAGCTCCAAGATGAACCGCGGTAAAGTACACCTATGGCCATATCTCACGATCGTGAGATAGGTGGTCACAGGGCACGATGAAATCACAACGTCAGGCCGGTAAAACCCTCATGTGTTTTGAGGACACGATGCGGCCCAAGAATGACAGCTTGCTGCATCTATCTCGCAAGTGCCTTGACATATTTTTGTCACGCGGGTATGGCTTTCAGGTTACGAACCAGTAATAGTTTCGCACCTCCGAGAGCACCGATTACAAGGGCAATTAGTTGAACCCAATATTGTGGGTACAGTCGTTGCAGCTCCCTTTTAAGGTCTTGATACTTCTTCTCCTTTTCCTTCTCCTTGGCAGGGATTTTGTAGTCGGCCGGAGCCGAGAATTCGATTACGAATATAAATCGTTTCTCGAAGTCTTGGAGAACGATGTCAGGCCTCGAGTGTGCAACGGAAACTGCTGTCCGAAAATCGTAGTTCTAAGAAGTTTGACACTTCTCGTTTTGCACAATTGACTCTATTTCCCTCGGAGTGTTCGGCAGAGCAGAGTCGCGGCCAACACCGCAAGAGCGACAAAGATGGTAATAAAGCACTCTTAGGACTGCATTATGTCTGTAGAGATACGTCGTTCCCGCGTAAATGGGATACTCAGATAGTGTGTGTTCTAGGTACTCAGCGTGTGCATGACACGCTTTGCATCTCTCGCTGAGAACTTCTTGAAAGAAAATACGGTCACTGTATAATACTAAGTCGAAAATGAAACCATCCTGGCTGGCAAAAATGAAGCCCCCTGTACCTGAATTGAGCCTCTAATGATCTGATGAATGCAAAAGTTTACTTCTTCGACAAGGACTGTTTTTCTACATTTCTGTGGAAGATTCCGTGCATTTTCTTCTCGAGTAGCTGTTGGCGGAATTTTTCAAACTTTGCTTTCTTTACCTCCGCTTTTAGAAATGAAGCATCCAGATGGAATGGTGCACTTTTCCTCTCTTCTGATGTTGAAATTCAGACCTGGGTCTCGGTCGCCTGCTCCGCGGCTTTTTAAATGAACGCCCCTTTGCCAATCATCTTGTATTTCCTGATCATTTTTAGGAGCGGATCTCTGCCATTTTCAACGATGTAAGCTGTACTTAGAACAATTCGGTCATGAAGACATCGGAGATTCAGAAGGTCGCGTCCGCCTTGACGGCGTGAGATGTATAATCGCGGAACGGTCAAATTGATACGCAACCTCTTACGCATATGTATGATTTGAATCAGCCAAAGCTTTCGCAGGACCACAAACTGAACAATTGATGGTCCAGAGGTCGGTCTCCTCCGAGATATCCTCACGAAGGGAGGTTTCCATTTCAGCCAGATCTTGGGGCTTAGGAGGAACGTGGATGTCAATATTCCTGAGGGTCTTGAAATCGTGATCGTCTCTCAGAAGGTGCTTGCTTTCTGTGGTTGGTCTTAATGTCGCTTCCTCCTCTTCGTCTGTGGCTTCTTCATAAAAAAGTTCGGGAAGTGCATGTACATATCCATTTTTCCGGAGATAGTCGGCTTGATTTCGCAGACTGATGCGAAACGTGCTGAAGTCCTGGGTGTTTCTGGCACCACAAATTGTGCACATGCGCCATAAAGCCTTTATGAGCAGGAATAATACTGGCATTGCAGCAGTCTAGAAAGTCATCCCTGAGTTGATTCGTCCACTCAATGTGGGCGTTTCGCCGGTTCGTCGTCCTGTTTCCATCTAAATTATTCTCAGTAACCCGAACTCTAGAGTGACAGGCACTGTTTGCCGACCCATGTTTTGGTGTTTTGGTGGTGTCATTATTGTTCCTACTCGGCTGCATACTCCGAGAGGTCGCCCGGTATCCTAGGGTCACCATTTAAGACACCTGACGCAGGTGCCATGCAGCTTTCGGCACTGTTGTTACGCCTCCGCTTAGGGGTTATTCCTTCGAGAATAAATAAATAAATAATTATATATATATATATATATATATATTTTTTTTTTCGGTTTCGATTCCTTTGGAGTAGAACCGAAGGACCTATGACAAAGCCACCGAACGCGTCCTCGGGTTGCGGATAGAGGGTTCCTGTACCAAGGGTTTCTGCTGAATATGGTTACAATAATTAATAAGCAGTCGCGGACAATTGTCCAGGGATGGTCCCGAAGGAATAACTCCTAAGCGGAGGCGTAACAACCATGCCGAAAGCTGAATGGCACCTGGGTTAGGTGTCTCAAACGGTGACTCTGGGATACCGGGCGACCTCTCAGAGTATGCAGCCTTATCCTTGCACGCGGGGCTCTACAAGGATGGACTAACCCTTTCCCTAGCTGTTCGTGGGAACAACAATGAAACCACCAAAACACCAAAATGTTGTAGATGCGGTTCAAGACAATCGAACGCGCAGAGCACCCGACAATGGGTCGGCAAACAATGCCGATCAGCCTAGAGTTCGGGAACCGGCGAAACGCCCACATTGAGTGGACGGATCAACTCAGGGATGACGTGCTAGACTGCTACGATGCCAGCATTATCCCTGTTCGCGGAGGCTTTATGGCGCGTATGCACACTCTGTGGTGCCAGAAACACCCAGAGCTTCAGCACGTTTCACATCAGTCTTTGCGAACTCAAGCCGACTACCTCCGGAAAAATGGATATGTACGCGGAGCGCTTCCCCAACCGCTGCTTTATGAAGCTGCAGACGAAGATGAGGAAGCGACATTGAGACCAACCGCAGAGAGCAGGCATCTTCTGAGAGATGATCGCAATTTCATTACTAGAAGGAACATTAACATACAAGTTCCTCCTAAGCCCCAAGATCTGGCTGAAATGGATGCCTTCCTTCGTGGAGATATCTCGCAAGAGTCCGACCTCTGGACCATCAATTGCTCAGTTTATGGTGCTGCGAGAACTTTAGCTGATTCAAATCGAAGGCTGAAACCAACGATGGATCAAAAGACCAAAAGACGCTTGCATCAACTGAACAAGAAGAGTGGATGGGCAAGACAGAATGCGTCCCGTGTTCAATGTGTGATTGACTACATAACATCTGGTAGACCGTTTACGGAAAAGGTTCGAAAGTTCGCCCAAGAACTAAGGATCTTGAATCACACACTAAACAAGTCAAAGCTACTGACAATCAAGCAGCATATTGTTGACAAAATACGGCTGTTATCTGACGCAAGGAGGAGAATACAGAAGAGGGAGAGATGGATCAGGGAGAATCAACAGTTTCTCGCTGACCCATCGCGCCTCTTCAGCGATCTACCTGTTTCTGTAAAAAATCCACCCAAACCCAAGGAGGTAGAGACTTTTTGGAGAGAGGTGTACAAGATCCCGAAAACACTAGAGTTGAAAGTAGATACTGAAAATATCATCCGCTTCAAGGAGTTTTGTGACAACCTCATAAAATCTGAGGAGGAATGTCCATCAATCACTGCCGAAGAGGTGAAAAAAGCACTTAGAGGCACGAAGAACTTTTCCGCTGCTGGACCAGATTGTATCAAGAGCTTTTGGTGGAAGAAGTTTACTTTTACACACCAACATTTGGCCCGCATATTCACCTCATGTTTAAAGTCGGAGACGCCCATTCCGCAGTGGCTGGTGTTAGGACGCACTATACTCCTTCCAAAAAAAGACAACTTGTCCAACCCAGAGAATTACAGGCCAATAACTTGTTTAAACACGCTGTATAAGATCTTTACAGCTGTCCTCAACAACAGGATTGTTCGACGAATTGAGCCTGTATGGCGAGAGATGTACGAACAACGTGGCTCGAAAAAAGGTGTAGCAGGCTGTCGAGAGAATCTGCTGATTGACAGGTGTGTCTGTAAAGACGCTGCAGCCCATCAGCGCGTCCTGTCAATGGCCTGGATTGACTACCGGAAAGCTTTCGATTCAACCTCTCATAGACTTATCATCTGTCTGTTGGAAAGCTTGAAGGTACATCCACACATAGTGAGATGCATAGAGAGATTGATGCCTCTTTGGAAAACTAGATTTACTATCTCATCTAGAAATTATCGTGTGACAACGAACAACGTCACCTTCCAGAGAGGCGTCTTTCAAGGTGATACCATGAGCCCTTTGCTTTTTTGCATCACACTTTTGCCTCTATCTCTCGCACTACAAAATTCTCCTGGATACCTCTGTGGCAACACTAATCAGCGCGAGCATAAGGTCACTCATGTATTTTATATGGATGACCTGAAGATCTATGCCTCTGGTAGAAGCAAACTTCAAACTGCTATAAATATTGTCAAGAACTACACAGGAGAGATTGGGATGGACTTTGGCTTGGACAAGTGTGCCAAAATTTATCTGAAGAAAGGAAAGATTACTGGCGTTCCCAAGGACCCTGAGCTGGTGGATATAAGTGTTATGAGACATCTTAATACTGGAGAGACCTATACATACCTGGGCGTGCCTCAAAACCGCATTCAGGACGTAACATCAGTGAAGGAGTCTCTCCGAAGCAGATACAAGCATCTTCTTCGATAGATTTGGTCTTCCAATCTGTCGGCGTTGATCAAAGTATCTGCGACTAACATGCTTGCCGTCCCGGTTCTACTCTACTCGTTTGGGGTAGTTCAATGGACGAAGAACGAGCTTAAGGCCCTTGATGTCATTACACGTAAGGTCATGCATATGCGTAAAAGCTTGCATATCAATTCGTCAGTTCCGCGATTATATATTTCACGCCGTCAAGGTGGACGCGGACTTCTGAATCTCCAGTGTCTTCATAACCGGATTGTTCTAAGTACAGCTTACATCGTTGCGAATGGCAGAGATCCTCTCCTAAAGATCGTCAGGAACCACGAGATGATTGGCGAAGAAGCTTTCCTTTACAAAGCCGCGGAGCAAGCGGCCGAGACCCTTGGCCTGAATTTTAACATCAGAAGTGAGGAAAGTGCATTAGTTCATCTAGATGCTTCACTTCTAAAAACCAAAGTGAAGAAAGCAGAGGTTGCAAATTTTCACCAAGAGCTACTCGACATGAAAATGCACGGAAACTTTCACAGAAATGTAGAAAAACAGTCCTTGTCGAAGGAGCAAACTTTTGCTTTCCTCAAATCATCAGGGCTTAATTCAGGTACAGAGGGTTTTATTTTCGCATGCCAGGACGGTGTCATTTCCACCTTAGCATACCGTGAGCGCATTTTATGTCAAGAAGTTCCCAGTGATAGGTGCAGAGCGTGTCATGCACACGCTGAGTACCTAGAACACACACTATCAGGGTGTCCGACCCACGCGGGAACGACGTATATCTATAGACATAATGCGGCCCTAAGAGTGCTTTATTACCATCTTTGTCGCTCTTACGGTGTTGGCCGCGACCCTGCCCTGCCGAACGCTCCAAAAGAGATAGTCGATTGTCCGAAACGAGAAGTGCCAAATTTTCTGGAACTACGATTTTCGGGCAGCAGTCTCCGTTGCGCACTCGAGGCCTGACATTGTTCTCCAAGACTTCGAGAAACGAACTATATTCGTGATCGAATTCTCGGCTCCGTCCGAATACAACATCACTGTAAAGGAGAAAGAAAAAGAGGAGAGATATCAAGACCTTAAAAGAGAGCTACAACGACTGTACCCAAAATATTCGGTACAAGTAATTGTCCTTGTGATAGGTGCTCTCGGAGGTGCGAAACTATCACTGGTTCGTAACCTTAAAGCAATACCCGCGTGCCAAAAATATGCCAAGGCACTTGCGAGATGGATGCAGAAAGCTGTCATCCTTGGGTCGCTTCGTGTCCTCAAGACACACGAGGGTTTCGCCGGCCTGTCGTTGTGATTTTGTCGTTGCCTATGACCACCCATCTCACGGTTGTGAGACGTGGCCATAGGTGTGATTTACCGCGGTGCTACTGGGGGCTATTGACATTTTGTCGGATGGCA
>CAKNYM010028200.1:0-10908 GCA_932195095.1 Andricus curvator | reverse complement strand
GTGCTAACCTCCATTCAGTGAAGAATGATTGTGCACCATAAAGTGAACAAAGTATCACGCCGTCATCAATGAGGTAAAGGATTGGTCAACAAAGTCATCAACAACTTGCCGTTTGAGTTGCACTTGCCTGGCTACCAATACTGTGGTCCAGGTACTAAGCTAGCCGAACGACTTGCTAGAGGTGATCCCGGTATCAATCCTCTAGACGCTGCGTGTAAAGAACACGACATTGCATACTCGCGAAATCGTGAAAACGTTGAAGTGAGAAACGCTGCAGATCGTGTACTAGCTAGTAAAGCCTGGAAGCGCGTTTTTGCTAAAGACGCTGGAATTGGCGAGAAAGCGGCAGCACTAGCAATAACTAACGTCATGAATGCCAAAGCGCAACTCGGTATGGGGCTGACGAAGAAACCCAGTTCAAAGAAGAGGAAACCTAGTGTGAAAAAGAAATCAGCTGCAAGAAATAAACTGATAGCATTCAGAAAGGTTGTGAATGCGGCTAAGAAAGCAATGAAAAGAAGTAGTGATGCAAAAGTGGCCATCAAGTCTGCAATCAGAGGGGCACAGAAAGCCGTCAAAAGAGCAGGCGATAAACATCAAGTGCAAAATCTACGTGTTCTACCAATCCCTTCGAAGGTCGGTGGTTTTTTGCCACTGATTCCAATTTTTGCTGGACTTAGTGCACTTGGAGCTCTCACTGGTGGAGCAGCAGGTGTAGCTAAGGCGGTAAATGATGCTAGCGCAGCCAAGCAACAACTGGCAGAAGCTCAACGTCATAACAATGCAATGGAGGCTATTGCTCTAGGAAAAGGTTTACACCTTAAACCCTATAGAAAAGGATTAGGTCTTCATATGAAACCTTACCGAAAAGGATAGGGACTTCGTCTAAGACCAGGGTAAAAAAACTTGCAGTGAAGCTACCTCACCATGCAGTCACTGATACCGATCTGTTCAAGTATGCTGAAGCTCTAAAGATTCCACATTTTCGTGGAGTATTTATGCGCAATCAACTACCAGTAAAGGGACCCCACCAAATTGAGTCAGCTATTGTTAATCTTGATGATAGCCACGGCCCTGGTACCCACTGGGTAAATTATAGAAAGATCGGTGATCAAGTCCTATACTTTGACAGTTTCGGTAATCTTCGTCCACCTTTGGATCTCGTAGATTACCCAGGTGTTGGTAGCGTGATAAAGTAAAATCATGACAGATATCAGGACTATGACAGTGCTCAATGTGGACACTTGTGCTTAAAATTTCTATCTGGACAACTACATATAAAAGACAAATACTGTCTATATAAGAACATGTAATGAACCGACTAGAGTCAGTACAAAGAAAAACACCATCATGGAAGAATCATTTACTCTCACGATAACAGGAAACTCTTCTGTGCTAGACTAAGAGTATTTTCCACCAATAGAACTCTCTCCTCATAAGAACTATGTACTTGGACTCGTTGAAATGCTCACATTTAATGCGATTCCTAACATTGACACTGGAAAGAATAAAATCTATGTTGGTGATCGAGTAGTGACCATACCTACTGGCAGCTATAAGATTGAAGACATTGAGAGTTATGCCCAGAAAGCTCTAGAAATTGATGGAATTACAATAAACATCAAGCCAAATAATAACACATTGCGCAGCGAGATCAAGTGTGATCGCAAAGTGAACTTTCAACCTCACGATTCTATTGCACGATTGTTGGGATTCGCTCCACCTGTTCTCGAAGCCAATAAGACTCATACCTCTGATCTACCTGTGGCTATTCTCAAAGTGAATGCTCTGCGAGTTGAGTGTAATATCACTACTGGAGCTTACATAAATAATCGCAAAGTACACACGATTCATGAATTCTTTCCTGTTGTACCACCAGGATATAAGATCGTTGAAGTGCCGTCACACGTCATTTACCTTCCAATCGCCGTGAAGACAATACATCAAATTCAGCTCCGCATAGTTGATCAGGACAGTGACTTGGTGAATTTCCGAGGAGCGGTGATAACAATACGACTGCATGTCAAATCATCATCATAATGGGTATAGTGTACAATCCCAAAGGAGTCTATATAAGAGCGTCAACATGTCGAATGCAAACCAGTTCTCAAGCAGCATGCAAGGAGCTAACACCTCAGAACGTGCTCTTTCTGGAACAGCTTGGTCTGAAGATCAAACCACGTGGAAAAAGAAACTGAAACGTCCATTCAAGATATTGATCATCTCCTTTTGTTGCAATAAAAATGGAAGAAATACTAAACATTCAAGCACCAGTGAGATTTGATGAGTCTATAGCTCACTATGAGATTCCTGCACATCAGCCTTATGCATCATCATCATTCAACAACAGTGATGAAATTCGAATTGCTGTCCAGCATCAAGATTTGTGTGTACTACCCAGCAAGAGTTCACTGCATGTGTATGGAAGACTAACAAGGCCTGATGGAGTTACAGCTGTTGCTAGAACAGCACTAGTGAGCAATGCCATCTGCTATCTGTTTGATGAAGTTCGTTATGAACTCAATGGTATTGAGATTGATCGCTGCAAGAACGTCGGTCTCACTAGCACCATAAAGGGCTACATCTCACTTGCTCCTGGACAAAGTTATTTTATAGAGAATGCCGGATGGCTCGAAATGCCGGAAGGAACAAAACGTCTTTCCAATGATGAGGGATACTTTGATGTCACTATACCACTCAGTATGATCCTAGGATTTGCTGAAGACTATCAAAAGATCGTTGTTAATGCAAAGCATGAACTTATCCTGACAAGATCACGCAGTGACTCAAATGCTGTTGTTCAAGCACTACAAGCGCCAGGAAACGAAGAGCAATTCAAGATCTTAATTCATAAAGTAGAGTGGATGATACCATATGTAATAGCTTCGGATGAGCAAAAGATAAATTTGCTGAACGTTATTGGAAAAGATTTTCTCACAACTATGAGTTTTCGCTCATGGGAATTGTATGAATACCCCATGCTTCCCACCACCTCAAGACATATATGGACTGTGAAAACATCAACTCAGTTGGAAAAACTACGTTACGTTATACTGGGTTTCCAGACAGGTAGAAAGGATAGGCTAGCCAGATATGCTAATCGCTTCGATCACTGCAATATAACCAATGTCAAGTTATTCCTCAATTCACAGTACTATCCGTATGGTAATTTAAATCTGGACTTTGGCCATAATTAGTTTGCACTACTGTATGAGATGTATGCAAACTTTCAGGCAGCCTACTATGGTAAAGAGCCTGAACCAATGTTGAAGAAAAGTGATTTCAAAGAATACGCTCCTCTCAGTGTCATTGATTGCTCAAAACAAAATGAGTTTCCCAAACAGACCTCAGTGGACGTTCGTTTGAAATTTGAATATGCAGACAGTTTTCCCGCTGAAACTGCAGCCTACTCTCTAATTATACATGATCGTATGATTCAGTACCAGCCACTGAGTGGTAGTGTGAAGAAGTTGATTTAAGATGATAGTGGTGGGAGTAATGTTAGTGGTTGTGGGGAGAAAAGGTATAAAGTAGATGATTTTAGTAAGAGAATTCAGTTTTTGTCGAAATGGAGTTCATTGTAGACGTGCAAGGCTTCAAGAAGCCCTACAACCAGTTCATCTTCAAGGAATTGGCTATAGTTCCCCTCCAGGAAGAGGATCAACCTCTAGTCTACCTCTTTGAGCGTCCCTGCTATTGGAACTCTCTGCCTGCTCGATACAAGAGCGAAAATTTGTGGCTGACGCGCAATTATCACGGTATCGGGTGGGCTTCTGGTGACATACCCTACGAGGAAGTAAGACCTATACTTCAAGATATACTACTTGGTGCTTGTGCTATTTACGTCAAAGGACTTGAAAATAAGAAATGGTTTGACTGGCTGAATGTACGCAATTTGGAAGATTTGGGCTGTCCTTTGCTAAAGAAATTACACAATGCAGTTTCCGTCACGTGTAATCATCATACCCAGTTCTGGAATCACAACTGCGCTGTCCGAAATGTCCTGATGCTCAAGACCTGGTTCTTGACTCCTCAGGATCAGCCAAACATCAGGATTTATGCTGGAAGCAGTGCTGACGACGATGATGCTGATGATGTCACTAAAGGTATAGATACTACAGACACTTGTTTGAAAAATACAACGCTCAAAGACTTTTATAATAAGTGCGAATTCCTGTTTTCATAATGTTTCTTTTATCAAATTAGGTTAAGATTTTACTTTGTAAAAATAGGTTAGGTCTTTTTTCTTGAATGAATAAAAAAATAACTAACGGTAATAAAAGTGATCATTACATTTAAACTTATCCACTAGTTAACCATTAGTCATGTTAAATACACAATTTTTTCAAATTTCTAACTATTAATTTTATGATTATTATTGATAAATGTTGCTACATAATAAATAATAATGTTATTAACAATTAAATTTTACATTCATTACTTATACTGAGTGCCAATACTATAACTCAACAGTTTGATTTTCTTGAAGCATCTAGAAGATTTGTGCGCATGTGCAAAGAGTGGGGTAATGTTTAAAGAGTGGGATAATGGACTATAAGAGCAGCGACAGGTTACAGTGGTTTCATTCAACAAATTGCAGTGCAAACGTCTTGTGAAAAAAGTTAAATAAGCCTTTAGAGAAGATGGATCCTAAAAAGATTAACGCAGTTGGTCGAATGGATGGGGTCCTACCTACAAAAAAACTATCGGAACTGACTGTGAAGAAGAAGTATGCTGTGTTCAAGATTCGAAAAGTACGAAAAAAGTATGGTAATAGTATTGTAGTTGAATTGGACAATCAGTTTTCTGTATTCTTGCCTGGTAGAATCATGAAAGTCTTTGAGGAAGCATCCGAGAACACACAAGAGGATCAATTTGAAAAGATGGAGGAAGCAGTTAAGAAAAAGAAACTTTACTTTCACTACCTTGGAGGACCTTACAATCATTTTGAATTTGAATAGGAGCACTAAAATATCTTCCTGATAAAAATGTATTTGTGACAATATTTGTCTAAAAATAAATGTCATCTTTTCTACATACTTAAATGTTATATTTTAAAGCTATCTACTGCGTGTGTATTAGCAATAAATAGAATAAGGTTAATATAAGAAAAAAGAGAGTTTCTGGTGATTTCATTTCACCATATAACTAAGGACACATTTCAGAAACAAATTTTGTAGACGGTGCATCTTGAAGAGAATAGACTCCAATCAATAATTTATCTGTGGGTACTTACTAAAGAAAGAATGTATGCCGTTTCGTAGATTCAACAAGTTCATAAAAGATTTAATTCAAGAATTGTTGTTGAATTGGAGGATCAATTTATAGTTTTTTATACCTGAAAGTATTGTGCATGTTTTGCAAAACAAATACAACGTAAACATAATGAATAATACAACCATTAAAGTAAAAGATTAAACATTTTTATTTAATACTCTTATATTAGGTATCAAATCTTGCATGCATGACATTTAAAAAAATTATTATTAATTTTTCTTTCACAAATTTCGAATATTTTTTAAATATTGAATCTTTTTAGACTCCACTTTTTTCTCAGAAGTTGATGTCTTAGCTGAGGATGGTAATGAGGGTAGTGATTGTTCCAAATAATCAGGACGCAAAGGATCGTAAGCTGCATCTGCTGACATCTATGATTGATAGAGTTAAAAAAACTATATACTAGGCTATATATATATATATATATATATATCACATAGACTTTAACCTGTAAAATCTCTTTTATTTCTTGTCTTCTAGTCTTAAATCGAGGTAAAGGAAGATCTATTGTTTTCAAGTGGAAACGAGGATCATTTTGATGGTATGATTTACAGCAACAGTACTGAGGTCTAATATTATGTCTTTTTACGAGCGATCTATCAGGAGTTGCTTGTGATTGTAATGATGCAGATGGATCATCCTTCACTACCACAGTCAAAGACAGTAACAAAATTATTGGAATGAACTCTCATTGATTCATTTGTAATATGAAATTATAGAATGAACCTTAATTGCTAATAAAACATTCTAAGTCTCCTCTCTATCCATTTTCACTTATTTAAAAATTCAGATTCTGTTTGTAACCATATTTTATTTCCATCTTCAATAAAGCACATAAACATATGCTTATCCATGTGGTAAAAAATTATTTCTTTATTCAGTTGCCATGCTTCATCGGTATATTATCTAAATATCCCGCCTATTCTTTTTTAAATGATAGCTAGAAAATAAAATATGACTATAAAAAAGAATCTGAATTTGAAGAAGTAAGCAATATTTGAATTTCTTGTTACAATTTAACTTGACGAATAAAAAGGGTTTTTTCTCTCGATAAAGGCACACTCGACCATCACTCATAAGAAACAACGCTTGATTAAGTAAAGTATATATATATATATATATATATATATATATATCATCGCCTAAATATGAGTCTATCTGCTGACAGAGCCCAGTATGAGACTATGCGCTGTGTATAAGCATAGGGAATAGTCTCATGCACGGCGCTGTCAGTACATAGACTCATATTGAATGGAATCGTCGATATATATACTTATTTTTTATTTGACGCACCTTCAGGTTTACGTCCGCTTATAATAACTGGCTGTGTTTTTTTGCGATGAGTGGGATTCATTATTTCTATGTTCCGTCTTTTACTCGCACTTCTTTCTTCATCATCACTGCTTTCATCTGATAGACGAAGATCTTCGTTTAGGATAGCTGCGTGCAGTGATGATGATGACGGAAGTGGAGCGGTAGGACGCTTATACGGTTTCTGTTTACCAGCATCTTTCAACGGTACACTCTGATATGTATAATCTATTGATGTTGGTGGTGTTTTGAGTTTCACTGGAGTTTGCTGTGGTAAAGTTGCTGAAGTCAATGGCAATGATGGTATTAGTGATGAGGATGATCATGATGGTGGTAATGCCTTCAATGGTGTCTTTGGTAGCGGTGTCTGTGATATCGATGATGATGAGGGTGAATGTGACTTCGATGGTGCCGACGATGATGACGACGATGATGATGCTGAGGAAGCGTGCGTTCGAGAATTATTCGTGCTTTTTTTAGAAGAGGATACGGGGTGGGATGGTGGCTGTGACGGTGGTGACCTGTCATATCTCACAACCACTGACACCTATAACAGAAAAATGCGCAATATTCTCTTAGAGAAAGAAAATGCAAGGCAAATTTAAATACACTCCAAGCTCAATAGAATTCTTAGAATTGCTGGCTCAAGCAGTTTCTCAACTCGTGGGGTGAAAAACGGTTGCCACTCACGTTTGAAAAACATTAGCCGCGAAGTGAAAAGGTGCAGTGCAATGGTGCTCACATACAACGATTGTGTAATATTAGGAAATGGTTCACACGTCCTGAACTGTTTACGGTTGAGGTCACTGATTGACAGCCATAGCAAGTTCAAGGCAACACCCGAAACTGGTCTTATATCACGCATGGACTGTACACAAAAAAATGAGATTTAAATTTCTTACCTCTAGTGGCTTTTGATTTATATCAAAGTTTGGTGGCAGGGGAATATTCACATTAATCTGAGGTACTGTGGAAGTTTAGGTTCTCTCAGTCTCACCAGACTCTTCAGATCTCTTTGGAATCTGAGAACACACAATAAAATTAAATTAATAGCATAAAGCACCACGAAGAACACTTTTCACTACATGAATCACTGCACGAATAACAACTCACATTTTTCGCAGAATCACTCTTCTTCTCAACAATTGCAATTTTTTGAAACACTCTTTTCTTGAGACACTTTAATTCGTTAGACATTTCTCACTTCTCACTTCACACTGATTCACATTTCACCACAACGCGAATTGAAATTCACGCCTCATAATATGGGCTTTTAAAGAGAAGTCCCCACTATGCCCTAGCGCAATAGAGAGCGCGGGGAATCCCACGTCTGCGCGTCTCTCAACATGGGCCGGAGACCCCACGACGAGACGCCAAGGCATGTATCTGAACTTCGGTGTCACACTCTCGCGGTAAAACAGAGATCACATTTATCGACCGTCTGTTCGGAAGCGACTGTAGGTAAAGTGAAACTTTGCGCGTCGATGTTTTACCGACTGCTGTGGCTCCATTGCCTGTGTCTCACTCTGCCGGTATGGTAGAGAACGCCACTATCGGTTATGGATATGGAAACGACTGTCGGTGATTTAGCACGGAAGCTAACCATTAGCGCCTGTCGGTAAATTACCGGTCACTGTTTTACCGACCAAAGTGTCACCGAACTGTCATAGGTATACTACTAAGACAACCTTATCAATATCGTCCACAATCATTAAGTCAATACAAGTACTGGAACGATCAGTATGGTGAGTGGAATCATGAGGTAAAATCGAGAGTCCCGAAGAGTACACCAAGGATGTTAGATATTTAGAATGATTGGAAGTAAGATTTAAGTTAGTGTCAAAATCTCCCGTAAGTATGATATTATTAAAGTTAGGAATAAGTGAAAAAATTATCGATTCTAGCTCAGTGGCATAGGAGGCATTGGGTAGTTTATAAACCAATCCCACTAAAACACTATCAGAAGTTCATTTAACTTCAACAAAGAGAAACTCGGTCGTGGGATAAGTAGCTAATGGACTCACAGCAACCACGGTCCCACCCAGACTATCACGCAGGAAAAGACAAACTCCACCACCCCTTCTCTCGTCTCGGTCTCTTCGAAAGAGCAAATAGTTGTCAATTGTAACGAGGCTAGAGGGTATATTTGGAGTTAACCAAGTCTCAGAAACAGCTATTATATGGTAGGATCATGTACTGAAGAAATGCTTGAATTCTAGAAAATGTGCCAAGAGAGACTGGGCGTTCACATGACAAATGCTTAACGTATCCATGGATATATTAGGAGAAACATTTCATAAAAAAACAATTCAAAAATAAAAACATCACACGTAATTTCAAGAAATTACATTAATTTTCAAACAAAGAGTTGAATTTTTATCTAAAAAAGATTAATTTTCAACCAAGCAGATGAATTTCCAAGTTAATTGACGAATCATTTTAAAAAATAATGAATTTTCATCAAAGCGGTTCAACTTTCATACTGCGCTTGTTGAACTTAACAAAAAATAAATTTTCCGACAAAAGGATTAATTTTTCACAAAAAAATACGACTTTTCAACGTAAAGAATATGAATCTTTAACCAAGTAGTTGAATTTGCAGTTTAAAAAAAAATCAATTTTCAACCAAAAAAGGAATAAAAACATTTTCAATTAAAAAACTTCATTGTCAACTAAAGAAATAAATTTTCAAGTAAAATCATGAATATTAAAAAAAAATGAATTTGCAACAAATTAGTTCAATCAAGTAGTAAAATATTCAATAAAAAAAGATTAATTCTCAACAAAAAATGTAATAGTTCATATTTCAACTAAAAAAGATGTCAATTTTAAATAAAAAATATTCAAGATCACCCAAAAACATGAACTTTGAATGATCTAATCCGTAGCATGCAAGGTGTTAATCATTCATTTATGGTCACATTAAATCCATTATCAAAATTTAGGAATTTAATTAGGCATTTTAATTTAGACATAATTTTACTATTTTATTGGAGCAGGCAAATCAGTCATTTTGATTGAGTGATTGATTTAGTCAACTAAATTGAAAGATAGTTAAGATTATATCGTTTTCGCCTGCTATGGGTGTGACACGAGGCATCAGTGGGTTAGAAAGCAATGGAACATGTCACGATTAATTATTTTCGCCTGCTATATGCGCGTGACACGAGGCATCAGTGCGTTAGAAAGTGATGGAACGTGTCATGATTTTTCGTTCTTCAGTTGAAGTCATTGATCCCAACGGAGCTGCCTTTATCTGCGCTTGTTTGGATTATAGTGACATTCATTGGCTACAGTGCGCGTCTGCATTTAAATTTTAAATACGTACTCGAACTAGAGCCAATGAGTGCCATTCAGTCGAAGCATGCGCATGTCTTTCGGGAGCAATGTTGGAAATATTAATCGAATCGAATCGCAGTTAGAGTTCGATAAAATACGACAACGTGTTTCTTCATATTTAGTAATGTGATCCGCGTGTTCGTATACAATACGAATGAATGATGAAAGAAATAAAGTTGGTGAGTAAAGAGAAGAGTACAGCGTCATGGCGTGTTACTGTTGCTGTGTCAAATAGAGACAGAGATAGAAAGAGATTGGACCAGTGTTGCCAACCCTTGCACTCTAAAGTCTGTAAAAGGCGAAATTCATGAAATATATTATAAGGTGAGTAATGAACCATAACCTCAACTGTTATGGTAGTCTGTTTTTAAACTTTTTACGCAAAAACTAGAAATTGTCAAATTAATCATTTTTACGCTCTATAACTGTGATTTCTATTATAATTTAATTATAGTTATAATATTAAATATAATTTGTGAAAATCGTGTACGTTTCGGTTCTACTTTACCTATAGGATTATAATCTCCATTTCCTTATAGTGACATTCGAATAATTATTTTTTTTCGGTTTGAATAGAAGAATGTCAGAGATCTGTGTATGTCTACAGATTAAACATTTCATAATTTGAAAAGATGTTCAAATTAAGCATTTTTGCACTCTTAAGGGACACTCTTATTTTTCAAAAAATCACTGATACTTAAAGGAATTGATTTTGATAATTTTAAGGGATTTCAAAGAAGTTTAAAGAATATAGGGTATTTTTTGATAATCCAAGGAATTTTCAAGTATTTTAAACAATTGCAAGGAATTTCAAAAGATTGCGAAGAATTTGAAATATTTTGAGATATTATGAAAGATTTTAAGGAGTTCTCAATTGATTGCAAAAGATTTCGAATTGATATACATATATACATATACATACATACATACATACATATATATATATATATATATATATATATATATATATATATATATATA
>CAKNYM010028198.1:0-12531 GCA_932195095.1 Andricus curvator | reverse complement strand
ATGGAGTTCTTCAGGATATTCTAAATCTACTTCGAGAATATAGCCTATTTCGGAATCATCAGGTATATTGAAAAAATTTAGTTCGTTTTCAAAATTTGTAAACCATTTAAAATCACGATAGGGTAAACATTGACTCATAGCTTTTCCGTACTGATTGTTTATATCAAAATATGTGATGTAAGATTCTGGTTCGAATGGAATAAAATTTAATCCCATGGATCTATTATTTGCCTTCGTATACCTATTGTAATAACATTTCTATATCTGTTAATAGATCAAGTTCAATTCCAGTATACTTTAACGTAGCATCAAAAGAAAGCCCAGGTACTGTAAAGTAGTGTAATGGATCTAAATTATAAGTTTCAATACAACGAAATCTAAAACTTTTAAAAATATCTGCCAAAAGAAAAACATGATTTTTCAAGTATGAGTCTGAATATTCACCTAACCTTCTTAAACTACATTTTTCACAAATCATGCAGGCATGATTATAATCTTCATCTGAAATACCCTCATCATTTAATTTCGAATAAAATTCATCTTTTGCTGGTAGACGATCTTCATCTAATTTTTGCCAGTTACCAACATAATCATATGGAAATACACCTTTTCTCGTTAATAATTCAAATTCTCCATCACTTTTGCAATATTTTCTTGTTATTAATTTTTCATCATTGCTAAGATTTGAAGCTAATTTGGAGAGGCTACTTGGCATGAATTGAAAAGAGTCAATGAATCTAAGTTTAACGTTTGTATGTTGCACATTTTTTGTAAAGGATATATATTTTTCCTTATTGATAGGTAATAATGAGATATCACCATCAAAGCTTGTTGCCAATTCTTTTATAAAAAAATGAGCATCGTAGCCAGATAAATTGTGAAATACTATGGGAATTATATGTAAGTCTTGGTAATTTACGTTATACCTATCATGAGCAGAGCCACGATATTTCCCAGTAAAATGACCGTGATCACGATGTTTTACATCATCTTTGCTCAAATCTTGCTCACAAATATGACAAACTTTGGCGTTTTGAAAATCATACTCTTGCTTTGATGTTAAGGGTCCCATTGGTACAGGATTCTTGAGGCAAGAATTTACTTTCTCAGTTAAGCTTTTTAACTCATTGACAAACCACGTGATGCAGTCTTTTTCACGATAAACTTGAGGTTCAGATTGTCAATCATCAAAACTGCATTTTGTGTAATAAGCAACACTTGTAGGTATATGTTTTTGATAAGCATTTCCTTGAATGTTGGTAACTGGCTCTAACAAACACTCTATATCAGCATATACTGCAAATTGAACCCTCTCTTTCTATTTATAATGTTTAAACTTTAATATGTTTTCTTTTTCTGAAGGAAGTATTAGTGTGCAATTATTTAGACTTTCACAAGCAACTTTATGTTTTTCAAGTGATTTCACAAATTTAAAGTGGCACGAACACCTGTTACAAAAGTAAGTGCTACATTCATATTGTGTAATGTGTGCCTTTACTAGTCGAGATAGATTTTTTATTAAAGAAAAATGATACACTTGTGTGTCTGAATCAAATTCAGTATTTTCAACCATAAGAAGGTGAATAATAGGTTTTTGAGATTTTTCGTGGCTTAAAAAAACTGGAACAATTTCCTGTTTCTTGTTATATTCATCAAACTCTAATCCATATACATTTATACTTAAACCATTCATTTTTCAAATTTCGGAATATCCTCAAGAGTAATTGGGAACTTGATATTATTATATTTGAGTTCTAAGCCATTAATGCGAGGTTAAGAACTAGTTCTTCCTGCATCTTTTTTAACTGGATTACTGACCAGAGAAAACAATATGAATCTTTATTTTTAATATTGATCACAGCTTTTTTTCTTTGTATAAAATCAGGTAATTCAATGAAAGTTGAAGACCCAACCTAAAAAGGGGTGTATCTATTAATATTAACCCTTAAGTCTACGATTTCTATTAAACTTCAACCCGAATATGTTGTTTTTAGTTTATCAATTTTAGCTTGAACCTGTTCTCAGACTTTTTCCTCAAACCATCCACCAATATTTGTGGTTGTCAGAATAGGGTCATTCTTAGTACAAACACTTTTTTCATCTATTTTTTCTTCACCAGCCACTATTGCCTTGAAAATCCCACTAAATTCAACACAAGCTTTAATATTTCCCAAACTATTTAATGTGTTTTTAATCCGTGCAATGAACATGCGTTTGCAGTCATCCAAAAATGTATTTAAATCCTTATGAATTAAATTTGATATTACCCCAGTTCTTATCCGCGTTTGAAACGAACTTTCCACATCATCTCAAATTATTCTCTCTCGTAGTTTCATCGAAGCTTCACTCATGCCAGCTCCGGTTTTCAGCAACTTCTTGAATCTTCTGCTTGCTTTCTTCAGACTATCGATCAATGTCATTATCGCACGTTTTTGCGCCAGAGATATATGTTTGTTCTTCCTTAGCATTTTTTTTAATATTCTGATGTTTCTCGTTCCTTCCCTCGTCCACCATCTAATTTCTTCGTCTGATGGGGGTTGCTTTTCAACAACGAGTTGATACCCCGCCTTCATGATTTGTAGAACTTTTTTATATTTTTTGAAATCCATTTTCCAATTACACTGAAATCAGCAGAGACTTATAAAAACACTTCGCAGATTTTAAGCTCACTACTGCAAGTTTGTTATCAGTTTTTTGGAAATGGGTGTGGTGATCCCACACTTGTAGTTATTTACTACAAGTTATCCACCTAGAAACACTACCCGAATCGGGTAGTGTCACGCCTACCCCGAAAGGGAAATGGCTTAATGGTATACAAAAAAAATTCTGCTTCTAAATAGGTCTTAACACACTTTTTTATTCGACAAGCACTCTTGACCGGTGTGAGTATTGCAATGACAAAATAAAGAGAAGAGCGCTCCCATATATAGTATCAATATTGATGAAATATGGCAACCCTGTAGATAAGGATTTCTGGAACTAGGATGACGTCTTCAGAATGGAATTTTGAAATCCATTTTCAAATTAAACTGAAATCAGCAGACACTTAAAAAAACACTTCGCAGATTTTAAGCTCACTACTGCCAGTTTATTATCAGTTTTTTGGGAAATCACCGAAAAAATTCTGCTTCTAAATAGGTCTTAAACACACTTTTTTCTATTCAACAAGCACTCTTGACCGGTGTCAATATTGTACTGGCAAAATAAAGAGAAGAGCGTGACTCATCACCTAGGACTCTTAACCTCCCTCACACAGGCACACAAACACACCCCTTCAAACTCAAACACACATGCTATAGAAATTATAATATTTTGGGGCGAAAAGCTTCAATTCCGGGGATAGCAGATATTAATGGCTTAATATTGTGACGTCAGATATCCTATTCCATATTTTTGGGTGAAAAAGTTCCATTCCACGATTCAAGTATTGATTTTCAATATCGATATTGGATACTTCAACACTGTGATTCGTAAGTCAACACAAGGAGCGAAACCAATCTCACAGCCTTCTACATTCTAGCCGCAAGTTGCTAATCGTACGGAAAAAAAGTGCGCCAGAAACGCCCTTACCTATCTACTATGTTTTGAATTAAAATTATTCTTCAGTTTGAAAATCGAAACGTGAAAAATTGAACAGTTTAAAATAAGATGCCGTACAATTTAAACTATTCTGGAAACAAGTATTAAAAAGTTTCTATTTTCTACACTTTCTATTAATCATAAGCATTATTATTAAAAAATTCAATCTTCAAAATTAAAGAGTTCCTTTTTAAAAATTTTGTTTCTTTGACAAAAGGTTAGCTGTTCCCTTTTAAATACCTTCAGGTTAAAAAATGTACATATTATTATAATTTATTCGTAAAAATAAGCATTTGGTATCTTTTGTGCGGATACCATCTATTTTAACGATTTATTGATGTCCGATAAATATTATATACACTGTTAAAAAAATCTGATCGAAATTTAATATACATGTGAGTAAAGTCATTTGCACATACCGTACATTAATTTTAATATACCATCATGTTGTAAAATTAATATACATGTATATTAAAGTCGGTAAAACAGAGTGCGCGAAAACAACAAGGTCTTTGATTCCTGCAGATCCTGTCAAATATTAAAAAATAAAGGAATAACCTTGAATTCGTCGACTTAATTCCTACTTACAATTAAAGTGCAACGTACGGGTGGAATTTTTTCTAAAATTTGCTGTGAATGTTAGAATTTTAACGTGAGTACAGGTGCTTGGAGGTTAGGTTTCTTAATTATTTATTTAATTGAACTTTTCTCTTAAAACCCAGTGTAAATTATATTTATATAGGAGAAGATATTATATTTGATTATTTATAATTGAAAATTGCTGCCAAAATTGTTTTTAATTTGTGTAAAGTGCAAATATCTGACTTTTCTGATAAATGATCAATATGCGGTATATTAAATTTAATAAAATAGTCTCTTAATGGCGATTTCGTATACCTAGATTTTAGATTTGATATACAAATGTATATTAAATGTATATTAAAATTGCAAACATTTTTAACAGTGTAGCGAATATATTTTCATGCCCGTAAATATTCAATAATTCTAAAAAAAGCATTAAAAACTGTACATTTAAAATGATTCTTATCTGAACAGCAATGCTAGCATACCAAAATTATAAATTTATAAAGTAAAGTTCCTGATTGGTTATTCAAAAATGAAGAAACTTAAAACCAAATATTTTCGAAACCGAGCTTTTGAGAAAGTATTATTGAATGGATTTTTCTAAACAAACAAAAAACAAGATTTCTGTATAAAAAAATCAGTGTTAGTTTTACCGTTTTAAATTAGATAATTTGAAAATGTAAACCTTTGAAGTGCATTTATTTTTAAAACATTGAAATTGATATGATTTCGAATTGGAAACTTCAAAAATTAATAAATTCAAATATAGTAAATCCTGAATTATCGAAAGTGCTACAGCTCAATTCAATCTTCAATTTAATATCAAATGGTCGAATTTCGAGCATAAAAAATGTAAGAGTCGAACTGCACGATATACTAGCAACCAACAGTTGTGTTGTTTTTTTCAAAGATCTCCCCAAAGACAAATTCAATGTTTAAGTTCAACTGTCAAATAATTTTTATAGGGGATACCCCGGGACGAGATGAGCAGAGTTATTATTTAAGTGATTTTATACATTCCGTAAACATTCATATATAAATTTAATGAAAGACGAAGTGCTCCAAAAAAGTAATTGCGATAATAATATGAAAATTATAACCTGTGCATATGTCTCATCTCCCCCCATGCTCTAGGGCGAGACGGTTTTTGTACACATAAAAGATTATTTAAAGTATTTTGAGAACAGGCGTGAGTATCATGACAAAATATTATTATTTTTACGATTGAGAAATATGATTATTCGTACATATTCATGCTCTGTAAAATCTTTCAACAAATAATTTTATTTAAATTGAAGAATAGATGTGATGGAAAATCCTTCGTGTAATTAACGTCTCGAAATATGATTCAGATGAATCTGATGAAATAATTTTGTAAGCTATATATAGTAGGGTGTTCCAAAATAACGTATTTTCGAATGCTGACCATTCCGTCCCGGAAACTGAATCCTTATAGTGGAATAAATAAAATAAAAATAATAATAAAAATAAATATAGTGTATTTTTTCAGATTTTTAAAATAATAATTGAGCGAGCTAAATCTGGATTATATTTTTCACCAGAATCCTTGAACTGTTCAATTTGTAACATTTATATGTTTAAAATTTTACAATTGAGGCTCATTTAATTTAAAATTGTTAAATGTTTCCATTTTATACATGCAAATTATTATTAAGCCCCTAAATAAAACATTTCTGAAATAAAAATTGTCTAGGCTCCAATTTCAAAAGTTATCAATTCATAAGAGTTCGACTTTGAGTGCTTTAATTTGCAGTTCAGTTTTGATTACGTCAAATAAAAAAATATTTCAATTTCAATTACCATGACAAATTTTTATGAAACCGGAAAAACTCAGACATTTTTTCCTTCATTCAGACGGCCACCCTGGTAAGATTTTCAGCTTTATTGAAACAGTAAGATAGTAATATTGTGAAACTTGTAAATAGGGCAGATCACTTCGAAAAACATGACGTATTTACAAGCAACTGCCTCTAAATGGAAAAACAATAATTATTTCCTAACTTCATCTATTTAACTTACTTTATTCACGTTAAAATTAATATTTTTTAAATGTATGTGTAAAAGGATATTAATTTCGCGAAGAAATGAAATTATTATTTGTGAGAAGTTGTAGGCTCCGGAAGCTACGATCATGGTTCTTTAAAAGCAACCAATCCCGACGCAACTGGAACGTGTACGTCATCCGCTTCTGCTCCTTCTGTCCTAGAAGGTAAGCAAGAGCGGGAAATTTACGCGAGAAAACATCGGGCAACACTGTTCCTTGGAGTCAGGTCTCTAGCCGCGGATGATCTTACGCGGCAGACGGGACAGTTGGAGATGAAGTTTCACCTCTGGATACTTTTTTAGAGCTACCAATCTTTGTAGAATGTTATGAGGAACAGTGTTGACGGACCAGATGAAGTGATCCCAGAAGAACAGCCTTTTGCATCCGGTTCGCGATGGAATGAGCCTGACGCTGGCAAGCCGGAATCTTGTTGAGTTGGCTAATAAATGAAGCTTTCATACCTCCAAGACAGCCGATTATGAGAACTACAAGATGGACTTTGAAGCCTTGGTACAGCCTGCTCAGCTCGAAAAGAAGTGCTTGATATTTCGCCCGTTTTTCTTCCTCCTTTGCCGTGATATTACCATCGGCTGGTGCCGTGAATTCAATCACGTAAATGATCTTGTTCTTCAGATCTTGGAGGACAATATCAGGCTTCGTAGCACTGATACGTTGAGTGGTCGAGAATGAGAAATTCCAGTAGATCTTACACTGATCATTCTCCACAACGGACTCGAGTTCCCCCTGGGCGTATGGCAAGACGGGCAATAGATCAACACCATAGAAGTGCCTCAGATGGTAATATAACACTTTTAGAGCCGCATTGTGTCTCTCTATGTACCCGTATCGTGCATATTTTGAGCATCCACTGAGAACATGTCCAAGTGTTTCTGGCTCTTGCTTGCACGCTCGGCAGTTGGTATCGCCTACAGGTATATTCATTATGCGCTCGCGGTAAACTAAGGTGTCTATAACGCCATCTTGACAGGCAAAAAGAAATCCCTCAGTCTCCGATTTTAATCCAGCAGACTTGAGAAACATGTTTGACAGACCCATCGAGAGCTCTTCTCTATGTATAATGCCGTAGAATTTACCATGAAGGGGCTTGTCAGCATGTTCTCTTAGTAGAAGCGTATGTTCTGCTTCCTGTACACGACTTTTGAGCACCAAAGGTGTTAGTGATGCTAGGCCATGTGTATTGTCGCTGGAATCAAATGGGAGGCCAAGCTCCTCTGCGGCCCTATCTGCGGCACGATATAGAAACGCCGCAGCATTGACGACTTCATGTTGATGTACTAGTCGCATAAGAAAATCTGTGCTATTTAGAACTGAGCAGGCTGTAGCCAGAACCGTTCTGCGATGAAGACACTCTAAGCTCAGCAAGCCTCTACCCCCTTTATCTCGAGGGAGGTATATTCGAGGTACGGAAGATCTAGGATGATGACTTCGATGGATTGTCATCATCTTGCGTGTGCTTCGGTCAAGTTGCTTCAACTCATCGACGTTCCATTTTACTGCACCAAACGTGTAGAGCAGTATAGGGACGGCCAGCAAATTGGTCGCCTGGATCTTATTCTTTCCAGATAATTCGGAAGCCCAAATTTTTCTGAGAATTTGGCGATATCTTTTTCCAAGGGCCGTTTTTAACGCAAGCACATCATGGGTTTCCGCTTGCGGTATTCCAAGATATGTATATGTTTCTCCAATACCAAGATGTTGAATGGTATTTCCGCCGATGAGTTGAACATCCTGATCGTGACCCGATGATGTAGTTTCTAGTCTTCCTTGGTGTAGGTGGACGCAGGCACACTTGTCCAGTCCGAAGCTCATGCCAATCGCTTTAGAGTACCTATTTACCGCCTCCACAAGGATGTTAAGGTCCTCTTTCGAGGAAGCAAAGAGTTTAAGGTCGTCCATGTATAAAAGGTGGTTGACCTTATGTTCTCTTTTGTTCGGCGGGCCACATAGGTATCCAGAGCTTTTGCCTCGGAGCACAATAGATAGAGGCAAGAGGGAGATGCAGAAAAGTATCGGACTTAGAGAGTCTCCTTGGAAGACTCCCCTCTTGTATGTGATATAGCTTGTAGTCACTTGTCTTTTGTCAGATGTTATGACAAATCTTGCCCGCCACAAGAGCATAAGCTCTTTTATGCATCTCACTATTTTTGGATGCACCTCCATGCATTCAATGAGCTTAATAAGTAGCTCATGGTTCGTGTATTTAAATATTAAATTCTTCCAGATTCTTCAAATGAATCTTGTTGTCGGTACCGGTAATTTTTTGGATACTGGTACCGATCGATAAAAATATTCTAAGTTTAAATAACAATCAGTCGCGCGCGTACGCGCGTGCATTTTATGGTCTAGTTATGATTAAAACTTCAATAATACCTGCTGTTATTAATAAATTGTATATGAATGCGTTATAACATTCAAGGTCGATGAATAAACTTCACGACAAACCCTATTTTAAAGTATTATCTGTTATTTTCAATAATTTCTTTTCGTTCTAATATACCATTGAATAACAGGATTCAGGTGTTGAAATATTAATCATTGTTATTTCTAATTTGTTTACTTTACTTAATTTTTTTTTATTCTTCCGAGAAATTCAATATTATTATTCCTGTTATTTCTGAAAAGTACAGCAATAAAAATCACATATTTTTAGAGAAAATTCAGTGTCTCATTTCACTCCGTATGCTCTTCTCGCCCCGGTCTCCCCTACTAAATCCGGATCATTTTAATCAAATGCGTATCACTCTGCTGCAAATCACTTGTATTCAACTGCAAGATCAAAGTCATACCCCAGGATTTTCTGTGAACTTGTAGCGTTAAAAATTAAATATGGAAACTTCAATGAATGAATGAATCAAGATGTAGATTGTTATATTTAATCGTGGTGTTCTATACTTATATTATTATCATTAATTTGAACATGATATATACAAAAAAAAAACATATTTACCTCCAGAAGAGCGATGTCATTATATATTTCGGAAGGATCGTACCTCTCGTGTATGTAGACTTTTTTAACTTTATGGTATCTTTCATTATCAATTGGAAATGCGAATGTGCGTCCTGTCACGACCTTAAAGTCCTGGTGTTCACTACAAAACCATACCGAAATTACGAACATAAGAGAATCAATTTGTAATTTCTAAATCCGATTAGATAAAAAGTAATTTTTTTATGAAAAACAACACAAATTTCAAGCCTTTCAATTCGAAATTATTTTTTCATAAGTTGCGATTGAAATGTTCAATGTTTTAAAATATTTTCAAGCAAAAAAATAATTCAATTTTTAATGCCTTAAAGTTATAAAATCTTCTCACTTGAATTTAACAACTTATTTTCTTAATTTTTTATAGTTTTAGTTTATTCTGGAGGTATTTAGTTCAACATCGTTTCATTGCAAATCCTTTCAAATGAATATTGAGCATATGAAAATTTGCAATTTTGTAAGATTTAATCGTCAAATTTTCCTGTTCTAATATTTGAATTCTAAACTACAAAATTGTATGAAATTTAATCCTTAGAACATCCAAAAATTAGGAAATTCCAAAATAAATATTTTCAAATTTAAGCTTTTGAATGAAAAGAACTTTAGCCCCAAGGCATCACAAATTAAACTGTTTTAGAATTTATTGCGCATTCAAAACTTTAATTTCGAATTGGAATTATAGAAATTTGAAAGATGATAAATATTATTAATAAGTTTTATATGTATCTTGTAGAACTAAGCGTCATTCAAATTGATTAGATAGATTTTTTTACAAAAGAAAAGACACTTCTGTTTAAATAATCACTGTTATTTTCACCGCTCAAAATTAAAGAATTTTCAATATTGCGAACCTTCAAAGTTTAATTATTCTGACAACTTTAAAAAATATATGCTATCTAATTGGAAACTTTCAAAATTAATGAATTCAAACTTGAAGCATTAAAAATTAAAAAATTCCAAACTTCGTTTCAACATTGAAGGATTGTCAAATTAGGATCTTGAAACTAAGTCGTTAAAAATAAATGTTCATGACGGTTTTTAAAATTCAATAATTTTAATCTAAATTCTAAACTGCAAAATGAACAACTTGAAAATCAACAGTCAGGCATTTCTATGCAAGGAAACGCATTTTCGACACTTAGAAACCCTGACTACTATCGTCGAGAAAATTCGAATCCTCTGGCTTGGACGTTCAAAAAGTAAGTGAAGAAAAAAAATTATAGCGCAATGAGTAAAGACGAGGTCGATCCCATGAAAAAAGGCACCCCGCTGGCTTCTTACACTTGCTTTCCAATATAAAAAACTGTCTTCATATATCGCAATTTGCAGGAAGAGAAAAATAAGCACATACTTTCAAATTATGAATAATTACAGATAGTTCAACTAACTAACTAACTAACTAATTTAATGTAAATCACTTCATTATCTTCATTATAACTGAAGATAGTACGGTTGTATATGTACGTCCAAAAAACGACAAATTTATTATATTCCATAAAATTTTTAACGGTAATTTGTTGAGAAATGTTTAAAGTACCAGCATTCATTTTTTAAGATTTTTCCTTTTTTTCAATAAGAAACTATTCGCAAAAGTTTGCTGTTGCTACAAGCTGTCAAATTTCCTTACTTTTCATTAGATTTTCGGCTCTGTAAGGTATATAAAATTTTTTGGCAAATTTGTTTTAGGCTCATTCACGTACAGAATTTTGACCTTTAAATGATCTTTCATTCATTGAGCTACCATTTCTTCTTCACTTACTTTCTTAACGTCAAAGCCAGACTGCCGTACAAACTACAAAGATACATAAGTCCAATCTCACTCGAACTGAGAAAATCGAGAAAAACTGTTTGCCTAAAGAACTCTAATATCGAATAAAATTTTGAATAATTTAGATACACTATTTGGGTAAAAATAATGTGCTCTTTCATATTTTGCAACAAAAATTGATTTTTTAAACAATTGCTATTAAAAAATTGACTTTCGATTTTTTACTAGTCGCGAACTGTGTGTTCAGCGGCTGCTTCGAACTTACCCGAACGATCGTCGCTAGTGTATAGCCAAATCTAGCCGGGACTTATTTCCCTTGGATTTCCGATCAGAGCCCGAGCTATTTCACAAGTCTAAAACATACGTAAGGGCAAACGATTCTTTTTGTTTGTTAATTCGCTCCGCACTCGGTCACTTTTACAAGGCAAAAAAGACACAAAGTTCTTTAGGTTCTTTTTTACTTGTATGCTGATGACGTATTACATGCCTTATAATTTTGATTAACACAGTTAAACCCAGCTTTATCTTACGAATCTAACGATACCAAAAACTCAGTTTTCATGAAAATGTCACTTATGTATCTTTTTAGTTTGAACGAGGACTCGAATTTTCTCATCGATAGTAGCTAGTTTTTGTTATCAAAAATTGCACAAAATTTAATTTAAAAAGAAATCAAATTTTTTTGTATCGCTGGAGGAAATTTTTTTTAGAAATGAGTACGAAAAGGTATAGCGATTTTTACATGAAAATATAAATAAGTACAAAAAATCAAAACGTAAATTACAGGAAATTAGAATTTTTGTCTATTGTTATCTTAACGAAATTCTCGAGGAAAATTGGTATTTTTAGGGTTTCATAGCTCCGGGCAGAAACCCTTATAATTACGGTCGGGTGTCCATCCGTCCATCGTACGACTCAATATGGAAATAAGACCCAATATTGACATAGGACCCGAAGTTGACATAGGGCCCAAATTCGGCATAGGGCCTAAATTCGACATAGGTCCCAAAATTCGCATAGGACCCAAATTAAACTAATGACCTAAAATAGACATAGGGCCCTAAATTGACATAGGTTCTAAATTCGACATTGGGTCGAAAATTGATATATGGCCCAAAACTGATACAGGGCTAAAAATTGATATATGGCCCAAGACTGACATAGGGCCCAAGTTCGGCATAGAGCCCAAAACTGATATAGGGACAAAAATTGACATAGGGCCAAAAACTGATGAAGAGTCCAAATTTGATATAGTTCCCAAAATTGATATCAGGCCAAAACTGATATATGGTTAAAAATTGATATAGGGCCCAAAACTGATATAGGGCCCAGAAATGATATAGGGCCCAAAATTGACATAGGACTCAAAAAGGACATAGGGCAAAAATTCGGCATAGGGCCCAAAATTGATATATGGATATAGGCTACGAAACCCTACCTTGTAGGCACTCGGCGCCTACTTTTACTAATTTTTACATTCTCATCATAATGAGAAAGTATTGGTTTTATGTGAAAAATGACTTTCGCGGA